>PVJN01009611.1:0-60202 GCA_004026805.1 Lasiurus borealis | reverse complement strand
TTAATTAACTTACCCCTAATGCCTTGGAGGGCCAGTCCAAATGATTTCTTGGGCCTTAAATGACCTGTGGACTGGATATTCCCCACCCTTGCACTAGCCCATCTCATCCTCACAGTGAGCCTGGGAAGGAAGTGCCATCATTGCTCCTTTGCAGGAACCCAACAGCAGGGAGTTGAAGTAAGCCACTTTAGGTCACAGGGCTGGTAACAGTAGCATGGGGACCCACATCCAGCTCTATGTAGTTGCAGACTGTTTCTCACTCTGACACCATCTTCACAGGTGGCCTCATGTCCCTCACAACTTCAGAAGCATTAATAAGCGGCTACTTTCTGCTCTCTAGAACTTTAAGCCTGAGATTAAGGAGTCTGTGTCTTTGCTAAGGGCATGTAATAGAGATCCAAACTGCCTCTCAACTTTCCTTCTCTTCTAGGATTGTGTGGTTAAGCTGTGGCTAATGGGACTTAAATGGAAATGATGCACTCACCTTCTTAAAAAAAGGGGACTTGACCCACCCTTGTCTCCTTCACTGACTATGAACAATCCTGGCCCCACAGAAGAGGGCGCTGTGCTCAGGATGGCAGAACCACACCAAGCTGGTTTTGCCCAGGCTCTTACAGGTAAAAAATAAACTTGGATTTATGCCACTGCTATTTTAGGCCTTACTAGTAGCTATAGGAGCAGAATTTATATCCTAACTAATATAAGCTACCAAGGAAGTGTGAAGAGTGCTATGGAAGCTCTGAGAAGGAACAATTATTTTCTGGAGTTTTTTTTCTTTACTTGCAGACCTCTCTTACAGTTTTGTTCATCTAATATTAAATGATAAAATTGAGTTAGCTAAGTGTGGGAAGGATGTGAGAGACCAAGAATTGATGTTCCCAGGGGCAGGATTATCCCAAGGTGGGTTTTCTTCCTGTGTCTTTTACATATACCTGAATCTTAGTTGTGGATTTTCAGCAAAACACGGAAAATAAGCCCCCAGATGAAAGCTCTAAAATTCTTGAGAGCTGATTTAAAGTTATCACAGATTATAATAAAAATAGAAATAATCTATGCCATCCATATTGTCTGTATCTTCCCGCTCCAAGCCTTTTTAGTTGTTAGCCTTGTGTAATGCCCGTATCTATTCAAGAAGCTTTTTAGAAAAAAGGGAAACATAGGCTGTCTCTGCAAAGCTATAATCCGATTTTCTTTTCACTTATAAATGTATACCAACAATTTTATAGTTATTACCCGAATTTTATGTAGAGATAATTAACTTAATATAAAAAGGACTTTTACAAATCAACATCATCAGCCAAATATATAATGCAATCAACAATAAAGATATATAAATAAATAAAAAATGCAAGAGGATTTCATAAATGATCCCAACCCATGGCCTCTTTGTCCAGGCACTGGGTGGTGCCCTACTATACTGTCAATGCACTTTGGCCAGTGGGAGGGCAATATCTGCCTAAGCAGAGTAGAGATAAAAAAAAAAATCTCCTGAGTCTTTCTCGTTCCCCTGCCACATTCATAAAAATAAGCCTAGGTCAGCCTAACAGAGGAAGAGACCATAGGAGGGAGGCACAGCCAAATCCATCCTAAGCTAGCTAGCTTAAGTGATCTACAGGCTGACTGCAGACGCATGAGCGAGCCTAGCTACTGGCAGAGCTTGGCTAGGATCAGCAAAACTACCCAGTTGGTCTGCAGACTATGAGAAATAATTAACAGTTGTTGCTTTAAGCCACTGAGTTTTGGGGGTAGTAACTAACAAATACAGATAAAAATAGGAAAAAAATAAAAATGGCTAACAAACAAATCTAAAGATTTTCAATTTGATTCATAATTAGAAAAATGCAAAACTAAATCAATGAGATATTATATCAAGTCCCCAGACATAAAGAGTGGCAATGCATGGCTTTGGTGAAGGTGTGGAGGAATCAGCAGTTCTATGTTTTATACATAGTAGCTTTTGGACGTACCAAGTCTGGTGGGTGGGCGTGGCACGTGGGATTCATTCCAAATTCCTTTTTATGCGATTTCATACATTGCAAAAGCCTTCAAGTTATCACAGTTCCCAGGCTCTCTTACAGGGAGCTTTCTGGATATGAACTGGATTCTACTAATGGCTTCAGTTTGAAGAGGAACCCATGTTTCTGCTGGCAGACAGTGCTGGTCCCCAGTCTACACCAAGCATGTCAAATGAAGGCTCCATGTGGCCCACAGCAATTATTTTGCGGCCCAGCCAATATAACAGTATGTACAAAATATTTTAATAAGAATTTTGTAACTTAATTTTTACAATATCCTGTTATACATAATTAATAATGAACTACAACATTTGCTAATGACTGATTACTATAATTGTCTTGCATTCATTTCACTTATTCACTTTACGTGCAGGTGGATCATTTCACTCCACTAATACTAGCAGCGAATATGTTAGCAGCTAGCTGATTACCCGGTCATTAATCTTTTTTTAAATTTAATAAATCAGATCATTACAATTGTTCCTCTTTCCACCATAGCTCCCCTCTATCCAGTTCTCACCCAACCCTCTGCCCTTACCACCCCCCAGTCCTCATCCATAGGTGTACAATTTTTGTCCAATCTCTTCCTGTACCCCCCCACATCCTTTTCCTCCAAGAATTGTCAGTCCACTCCTTTTCTGTGCCCCTGATTCTATTATATTCAACAGTTTATTATGTTCATCAGATTTTGTTATTCACTTGATTTTTAGATTCACTTGTTGCTAGATATGTATTTGATGTTCATAATTTTTATCTTTTTCTTCTTCTTCTTAAAGAATACCTTTCAGCATTTCATATAATATTGGTTTGGTGTTGATGAACTCTTTTAGCTTTTACTTATCTGTGAAGCTCTTTATCTGCCCTTCAATTCTGAATGATAGCTTTGCTGGGTAATCTTGGTTGTAGGTTCTTGCTATTCATCACTTGGAATATTTCTTGCCACTCCCATCTGGCTTGCATAGTTTCTGTTGAGAAATCAGTAACAGTCAGTCATATGGGTGCTCCCTTGTAGGTAATGAACTGTTTTCCTCTTGCTGTTTTTAATATTCTCTTTGTCTTTTGCTCTTGGTATTTTAATTATGATGTGTCTTGGTGTGGTCCTCTTTGATTCCTTTTGTTTGGGGTTCTCTGCACTCCCTGGATTTGTAAGTCTATTTCTTTCACCAGGTGTGGGACATTTTCAGTCATTATTTCTTCAAATATGTTTTCAGTATCTTGCTCTCTCTCTTCTGACATCCCCATAATTCTGATGTTGGTATGTTTGAAGTTGTCCCAGAGGCTCCTTACACTATCTTCCAATTTTTGGATTCTTTTTTCTTTTTGCTTTACTGGTTCAATGTTTTTTGCTTCTTTGTACAGTGGTACCTCGAGATACGAGTTTAATTCGTTCCGTAACCTTGAGGCGTGGGAAACTATGAGACGTTCCAATGGCGGTAAACTGGTGGGTCATGTGCAGCTGGCCAATCCACACCATTACTCCTATCTCATATGTTGCTCGTATTTCAAAGCAGAAATCGCTCACTCAACAGCTCGTATCTCAAAAAATCTCGTAAGTTAGGGCACTCGTAACTCGAGGTACCACTGTATTTCAAATCTTTGACTTGATACTTTCAATCCCCTAGTCTGCTGTTAGGTCTCTGTATAATATTTTTTATTTCAGTCAGCGTATGCTTAATTTCTAGTTGGTCTATTTTCATATGCTCAAGGGTCTCGATAAATTTATCGGCTTTTTCTAGAAAATTCTTGAAAAACCTTATTACCATGGTTTTAAACTCTATATCCAGTCATTTCCTTTCCTCTATTTCTTTCATTTGTGACCTGTTTGTCTCCGCATTTTGGCTGCTTCCCTGAGTTGACAGAATGGCTTTTTGTGCTAGGTGTCCTATGAGACCCCTGACTCAGCCTCTCCAGTTACTTGAGGTGGACACTTTTAAAAAATATATATATTTTATTGATTTTTTTTTACAGAGAGGAAGTGAGAGGGATAGAAAGTCAGAAACATTGATGAGAGAGAGACATTGATCAACTGCCTCCTGCACACCCCACTGGAAATTTGCCCGCAACCAAGGTACATGCCCCCGACCTGAATCAAACCCAGGACTTTTCAGTCCGCAGGCTGACACTCTATCCACTGAGCCAAACCGGTTTTGGCTGAGGTGGACACTCTTGGTGCACCCCTTTGTGGACTCGGTGCCCAGTCTTATTGTAGTTAAGCCTTGATGTTGTTGGTATCACTGAGGGGAATTGACCTCCAGGCAATTGGCTGTGAGGATCAGCTGTGTGTATGCTGGGAGAATTTCTGTGCTGGAGACTCCCTATGAGACAAGACTTGCAAAAAGCCTCTGTGTTCAGCTTGGATGGGCTGAGTCTCAGGGTGAGTTTCCCGTCAGCCCTGCCCTATGAGGCCCCTGTGTCTCAGTGTCCTGTGGTAATCGCTGTAAGCACCTCTGAGAGAAAGCTGCCTCCGAGTTCTGTCCGCTGCCAGACAGTCCAGTTTCTCCCCAAAATTGGGTCCCCAGAGTCTTGCCCGGAACTGGAGTTCAGTGCAGTCGGGAGCTTTTGTCTCCCTCCTGCCAGTCCTCTCCACATGCATGTCTCAGTACCTCTGCCTCCTGCAGCTCCTTTGAGTCTTAGTGTGCTTTTCTCTTTCTTTCTAGTTGTAGAATTTCCACTCAGCCAGCCTTCCTGTGGTACCGGATGATGGCCATTTATTCTTTTAGTTGTAGTTTTGAAATTGTTGTGCGAGGCAGCAGTTTAGGAGTTTACCTATGCCGCCATCTTAGTTTTTCTTCCATTAGTCTTGGATCGACTTGTTTGGTGTGTGCAACAGGAAATATTTCACTTTCTGAGAACAAGAAAAATAGTTCTAGTTGTGTTATGCTTATTAATTTGTGCAATTATTCAGTATCTGGTAAGTTAATGTTCAAGAAAAAAATGTTAATTTTTATTAAAGTATTCTATTATTATAACTGATTTATTTCAGCCCTTTGTACTCAGCATGACTCTAATGAAATAAACCTATGTTTCTATGAAAATTGAAGGTTTTGTTTTTTTATGGCCTACATAAACTTAAACCTTGTTTATTTGGCTGTGTTTATTTGGTTGAGTTTGACATGGTTGGTCTACACTGATAGCTAAGCTCTAGGGCAGTGGTTCTCAACCTTCCTAATGCTGTGACCCTTTAATACAGTTCCTCATGTTGTGGTGACCCCCAACCAGAAAATTATTTTCGTTGCTACTTCATAACTGTAATTTTGCTATTGTTATGAACTGTAATGTAAATATCTGATATGCAGGATGTATTTTCGTTGTTACAAATTGAACACAATTAAAGCATAGTGCTTAATCACAAAAACAATATGTAATTATATATTGTGAAATATTTATTTCTAATTACAAATAAATGAAATTTTGTCTTGAATCGTGGTATAGCATGGGCAACAGTCTTCATATGACAACAGTAAACTACATTGCTACACTTTGCAACACTGTTGGTTCCTAAGACCATGGGAAATATGTTTTCTGATGGTCTTAGGCGACCCTTGTGAAAGGGTCATTCGACCCCCAAAGGGGTCGAGTCCCACAGGTAGAGAACCCACAGGTAGAGAAACGCTGCTCTAGGGCTTCTCCTCCACTCCTTGAAGTTCTCTGGAGCAGTAAAACACTGCTCGAAGACAATTAGCACTACAACCTTTGTCTCTCTTATTTCAAGTGCCCCGAGTATGCCTCTAGGCCTCGAGTATGCACTGAGTCTTTGAGAGCCTGGGAAGAAGCAACAATAGATTAGCTGATACAGGCTAGATAAGGTACAGTGGCAAAACCTGGGTGGCATATAATTATTCCTCTATTTTTCTTGGGAATGCAGAGGCCTCTCCTCATTACACAGTGAATTATCCTTGTCAGGAATGTTGTAGATGCTTTATGATAGGCCTTTGTCAAGCACAACTGGCAAATCCTTCCTGTTCAGATAAGGTCAGAGGTCAGCCCTCACTTATACCTTGTGTTTTCTTAATAAAAAAATCCTATCACTCTATTGTCTCTTGACCCCCTTCACCCTTGCTGGCTCAGGAAAGCAATTTTAAGAAATCTAAAGACCAAGAAGAGATTCTCAGTTAGAAAACTGTAATTGGGTTTCAACACATCTAACTACTATAGTATAGTTTTCTCTGTTCTTTCATTTTACCCTTCCCCATTTCTTTATTGAACGTAAATTAATGTATGTGCACAAACATTTACCCCCCCCCCTTTTTTTTTAACTAAGTGGCCAATGGCATGTTTTGATGGAATGGGGAAAAAATACTGGTTCTGTGAAAACACACCCTTTCTCCATTAGTGGCATATTCAGTCAGCTCTTATCTTTATATTCCAGTAAGTTACTTTGCTTCGATTAACAAAAAAAGAACAACATAAAAATTCTTGCATACCTTGTTTGATTGGAGAATTTCAATGTTTTTCATTGTAAAACCAAGGACAATTTTATAACTTTTTTGCATGTAGCTATTACTTATAGGGCAATCTGTCTTTAAGTAGGGATAAATTACTCTAAAAAAATGAATCCTAGATAGTTTTATGTTCAAGTATCTTACTGTTTAAACAAACTTCTTGTTTAAAACAAAACTAAAAAAGCAAACAAAACACACCTGGAAGAATAAAAGGGAGATTTCTTTGGTCTGCCACCTGCTGGTGAATTCTAGCAATGCCATGCATTGAATTTAGTGCCTGACCCTCCCTATCTCACTACTTGAGTTCCCTTCATATACCTTTTTTTTTAGTCTGAGTTTCATAATTTATTTTCCATTTTGTAAACCCTTTTATATTTTTGTCTTATAAATACTTAATTATATAATTTTCTTGGTAATTAATATGTCAGGTCCTGGTTATTTTCAAATGTTTATAATTCTTACCAATTTGTATCTCTTTCTAGGACCTCTGTCTGATTAATCTCAGGAACAGACAGTCACAGTGGATCAGGTGCTCTTTCAGGACCAAAATCTCTGCGGAAGTGATTCTTAGTTAAGGCACCAAATTCTGGTGAGACTGGATGAACATGGGTCATGTGAGTGGAAGCTCAAGGATGTGTGGAGGATGGATTTAAAAAGAACAAGACTGCAATAGGAGAAACAGGAGACTACTGTAATAGTAGTCTGGACAAGTCTGAGGGCTTGAACCAGGGAGTCTTAATAGGGTAGGAGCAGAATAGATGGAATGGGATTTTCTGCTGGATTAAGAGTCAGATTCCTGGTTTCCCACATGGGTAACTGGTGATCTGCAGTGTCATCAAGTTAGGCAGCAATTACAGGCACACATCTAAGCAGGTTAAGGGGAAACCTAGGTTTTGAATAAAGTGTGGGATAGCTTTAGAATGTCTATGTAAACACACACACACACACACACAGCAGGTTAGAGTATGGAGTGTCATCAATATTTGGGTATAGGTGAAATGAGGAGAATGGATGAGATGGTTCTAGGAGCATAGGCAGTATAAGGACAACAGTGAGTTAGAGCTAGAAATGGGCACGCTAGCATTTACAGGCCCTAAAAGAGGCATTGGTTCTGGAAGCATATGCACAATAAAGACAAGACTGAGTTGAAGACAGAAGTGAGCACATTAGCATTTACAGAGTAGGCCTTAAAAGAGGCATTTTTGATAGAGACCATAAAGAAAAAGTCAGAAAGAAAATCCCAGGAGAGCCAAAACCAGTTTGGCTCAGTGGATAGAGTATCAGGTTGTGGACTGAAGGGTCCCAGGTTCGATTCTGGTCAAGGGCATGTACCTTGGTTGCGGGCACATCTCCAGTGTGGGGCATACAGGAGACAGCTGATCGATGTCTCTTTCTCATCGATGTTTCTGACTCTCTATCCTTTTTCTTTTCTTGCTGTAAAAAAAAAAAAAAATCAATAAAATATATTTTAAAAAAAAGAAAGAAAGAAAGAAAAGAAAATCCCAGGAGAGTGCTATCACAGGTGAAAGAATAAGTTCCCGGAAGGTAGGAGTGATGGATAGTTAAACTGAATGGATCAGTAACATGAGGGCTAAAACTATATTACTGAATTAGGCAATTGGAAAGTCACTGGTAACCTAACTGAGAAAAGCTTGCACAGAGTAGCAGCTAGGAAGCTGGACTGCAGCAAGTTGAGCAGTGCCTATGAGTTGATGAAACCAAGAGTAGCTTCTTTAAAGAAGTTTGTGTGAGAAAGGATGTTTGGGGTGAATAATAATTAGAAGTGGCTGTATCATGCAAGGACCAAGGGATAAAATGAAACCATCTAAGTAAGGTGCTCAGTACAGTATCTAGGATAGAGTAAGTCTTCAAGAAATGTGAATTGTTACCATTCACTTTTTGACCATATAATAATTTCAGACCTTACTATGCACCAGGGCCCATAGATTTAGTAAATAAACAAGAGACAAAAACCTTGCCCAAGAAGCTAACATTCTAGTGAGGAGATAGACAAGAAACAAAGTAACTCAAAATATGTGGTATACTTGATAGTGGTAAATGCAAAGGAGAAAAAAAAAACAAGGAAAGGAGATCTAAAATGCTGAAAGAGAACAAAATTTTAGATTGGGTGGCCTGGGAGGGCCTCACTGAAGTGACTTTTAAAGTAAAGACCCAAAGAAGTGAGAAAGGTTCAGTACCTATAACTAGAAGTAGGGAATAATACTAATTATTATTATTGTCATTAACATTTTTAATACAGTAAGACTGTTACTATAAAATCACTACTATCTTTGTCACAATTGACGTTATCATCATCCTGCCATCTCTGAAACTTCTGGGGACAAATGTGTAACCAGATATTCCCTCATTGCAGCTGGGTGGTGAGCTAATACAAGGGGGTGCATTAGAAGCAAAGCCACAGACGTGAAACGGGCTCACATACAGTCACTGCAAATAAAAAGCTGCTTCACATGTGTGCTGAAGGGATGAGATGGCCATCACCAGACTGATCTTCCATCCTGCCTGCATATAACAGGCCATCTTCAGACCCAAAGGGCAGACACACAGACGTCTCAGAAGCCACAGGAAATGTAACTACAGCTTGAATCAGTACCGATGTAGCATGTAACATAGAAGTCACAAGACAAGATTATATACACTGAGTAGCCAGATTATTATGATCTCTAAACACATAATAATCTGGCCACTCAGTATATCCTATGTAATAATCTGGCCACTATTTTATTATATAATTTATTCTATATAATAAAAGGCTAACATGTAAATTGTCCCCTCAATCAGGAGTTCGACCAGCAGGGAGGTTGGCCAACCACCCATGTCCCGTCCCCTTGGCCAGGCTGGCCAGACCAACCCATGCACGAATTCATGCACTGGGCTTCTAATACACACACCCCCTCACTCACACTCACTGAGTGGCCAGATTATTATGCGCTCAGAGATCATAATAATCTAGCCATTCAGTGTAATCAAGTATTATCTGATTGTTGGGTACAGGACTCAATTAGTTCCATCTGGGAATAATAAAGAACTGGAATTTCTGGCTGTTCACCTAGCACAGTATACTGCTGAGAATAGCTAGATGTGTGACAAGCTTTCATGGGACTACACTAAATAAGGAGATTAGGTCTTGCTTGTGATGGATGCATTTGATCTTTCAACAGATTGATTTAGACTAGTTAATATCCTCCTCAATTCAGAGAAAATGATACAAAAATAAGTAAGCAAGTAAGTAAATAAATAAAAGGGAGAGAATCCAAATGCCTGAAGACTCATCCTATCTTCAACATGTTTAAATTACTACAAATTTCTAAAAAAGTATAAAAAGTGTTCATTCCTTCACAATCACAGGCCTTGATGGCAGATGGTATGCAACAGAAAATGTGACCTGCAGGCTTTAACAACAAACCCCTTTCTCAACTGAGGTAATAGAAAGTTTTGAATTTATCTTAAGTTCATTTTTTAGGTGTATTGATTACCTAAAGAGAGTCAATATATAGAACTTGTCTAATAAAAAAAGAAATAACCTCAAGACCATAACATAGTTTAACTAGCAGTGCTTAGTATATAGAAACATTTTCATAAATTCCTTGAAAATGTCTGTGTAAATAAAACAGATTGTAAGCACTTCTCTCTGGCTACAAAACCAAATTAAACCATGTAACAACTAAGAAAATGCCTATGAAAGAAAGTAAACAGGACAATTATTTATGGTTCAAATGAATAGTAATTTGCTATATTTTTAATATTATTACTGCCTTACCATATAATGTTTACTATAACACAGTTCATATATATGTACAAATCCTATATAATAAAGAGGTAATATGCAAATTGACCATCACACCCTTGTGACACAAGATGGCTGCCTTCATGTCATCACAAGATAGTTGCCCCCACGTTGTCACAAGATGGCGAGCAGGGGAGGGCAGTTGGTGGCAACCAGGCCTGTAGGGGAGGGCAGATGGGGGTGATCAGGCCAGCAGGGGTGGGCAGTTGGGGATGATCGGGCCAGTAGGAGAATAGCTAGGTATCAATCATGCCGGCAGGCAGGCAAGTTGTTAGGAGACAGCAGTCCTGGATTGTGAGAGGGATGTCTGACTTCTGGTTTAGGCCTGATCCCTGTGAGCCTGGGATCAGGCCTAAACTGGCAGTCAGACATCCCCAGAGGGGTCCTAGATTGGAGAGGGTGCAAGCTGCACCCAGTCCACAAATTTCATATACTGGGCCTCTAGTATTTATATAAAAGCATGTATACTATATTATATTCCTGCATGTTACATGCTTGCTAAGGAGTCTGGACACTGATCTCAAAAACATCATCTAAATTCATTTGAAGGCCATAAAATGAAATGCAGGTAAAGAGAGATTTTTAGTGTACCCATCCCTCCATCTAGAAAGCCAGCATCCATATCCTTTGGGAATCTTAGCTGCAGCAGAGAGTGCAGGGGAGGGAGGACAGAGGACAGCAACTATCTGCAGATTTCACTGAACTTGGTATTGACTTAAGCAGCAAGATGTAAGTTACCATGAGGTTTACTGCCTTTTAGAAGTACCCTCATGACATCATGCTGTGGCTGAAGCACTGAAGGATGTCTGTGTTCCGTGTGAGCTGCTGAGCCAGGGTACCCGTGATGTCTGGGGAGTCCCTCAGTCCAGACTGCAGAAGAAACTTGATGCAGGTCAGGTGCTGACCTGCGCAGGCCAGGTGTAGGGCTAAGCAGAGAGAGAAGTCACACAAACTTAGTGCATGATCCCCAAAGCAATACAGACCTGGCCAGTAGGCTGTTCCTAATGAAAATATTGATACTTCCAATTGTACAGGTCTTATATTTCCACAATCCCTCTGTGTGACTTTGCCAATAGTAGATTAAAACATTTTTCCTTTTAAGCTGTTTGGGATAGAAAAACTTCAAAATAACAAGACCAACTGGAGAGGATTTAAGAGATTTGACTAAAGTGCCCTGACCGGTTTGGCTCAGTGGATAGAGTGTCGGCCTGCGGATTCAAGGGTCCCAGGTTCAATTCCAGTCAAGGGCATGTACCTTGGTTATGGGCACATACCCAATAGGGAGTGTACAGGAGGCAGCTGATCTATGATTCTAACTCTCTATCCCTCTCCTTCCTTTTCTCTCTGTAAAAAATCAATTATATATATATATATATATATATATATATATATATATATATAAAAGAGAGATTTGACTAAAGCAACAAAGCAAGTTTATGAGAAATAGGAGACTTTAAATGATACAGAAAAATATTTCAAAGTTTTGTGAACTCTCTCAGTAAAAGTATCACCATGAATGAGAATGATATGACAAAACAAACAAAAAAAGAGATGACAGATCTTCCTGTTCTGACTAGAAATTAGCGCTGAAGGGACCCTGGCTCCTGCTCTGGTCTTTAGGAGAAAGTCTGTGTCCCTGGACTTGGGGAACATCCTCTGTGGCCTGAAAGTGAATAGTTTTCTATGAGTCTTTGAAGTATCATGAAGTCTCCACTAAACTCCTGAAGGATGGCCACTGACACAGAGAATGTTATTGAGGTTTATTCTAAAGTATGAATTTAAAGAATTAACTCTGAAAATATCCTTCTGAGCTCTACATTGAGAAAACTGTAATGACTGTAGTCTTTAAAAACACTTAAAAGAGAGATCATCTATAAACTATCTGAATAGCTGGTGGCATCATGACAATATAAAGTGTTTTTGTGTTACATATACTGTTGTAGTTTAAAATGATAAAAACAACAATAACAGCAGTAATAGCTGGAACCGGTTTGGCTCAGTGGATAGAGCGTCAGCCTGTGGACTGGGGGGTCACGGGTTCGATTCCGGTCGGGGGCATGTGCCTTGGTTGCAGGCACGTCCCCAGCAGGGGGCGTGCGGGAAGCAGCTGATCGATGTTTCTAACTCTCTATCATCCCTCTTCCTTCCTCTCTGTAAAAAAATCAATAATATATATATATATATATATATATATATATATATGTACATATATATATATATATATATATAAAATAACAGCAATAATAATGAGTAGTAGTCATCATCATTGCCATGGTAACAGCAACAGTTCTATTTGGAGATGTAACTTTAAGGGAAAGTTGCTGAGGTAGTAGAGGAATAATATTAAAATTAATGTTTTTAAAGGTCCATGTAGCCCTAGCCAGTTTGGCTCAGTGGATAGAGTGTCAGCCCAAGGACTGAAGGGTCTCAGGTTCACTTCTGGTCAAGGGCTTGTACCTAGATTGCAGGCTTGATTTCAGCCAGGGTCAGGGCAGGCAACCAATTGATTTCTCTCTCTCTATCTCTCCCCCTTTCTTCTACAATCTCTGAAAATCAATGGAGAAAATATCCTCGGGTGAGGATTTAACAACATCAATAAAAAAAGTGCATGTATTGTTTATATTCCACTGAATAATAATTTCCAAGGCACAAAGAAACTGTACCTGATCGATTTCTTTCATCTTTAGAGTTGATGTCAGCACCCAGGGAAATGAGCATCTGAACTGTACTCACATGTCCTTCCTGAAAAGTGAAATAAACTCATTATCACTGTGACAAGTACTTTTAAACATAGACATGAATGTATATATTAGGTCATTTTTCTAAAATATTCAATTGCTAAAACTATATTTTTGTATCTAAAGGAAAAATCATTACATCACTCTCAAACTCCACTATAAATCATTAAAAATACATTTCAGTGATATTCAGTTATTAGAAAATAGACAGTCAGCCCTGACCGTTTGGCTCAGTGGATAGAGCGTGGGCCCACAGACTCAAGGGTTCAATTCCAATCAAGGGCATCTATCTTGGTTGCGAGCACATCCGCGGTGTGCAGAAGGAAGCTGATCGATGTTTCTCTCTCATCGATGTTTCTAACTCTGTATCCTTTTCCCTTTCTCTCTGTAAAAAAAAATCAATAAAATATATTTAAAAATAAAAAAGAAAATAGTCAACTTTGTAGGCCAAATTACCAACTAATACAGTTGGGTTTCCTTCAGTGTAATGAGTGTAAATATTGTGATTTATACAGAACACACAGTTCCAAATTCTCCCAAGTACATACACTCTTTGCTAAAATCTTTAGGGCAGAGATAAATTAGAAAAGATGGTCACCTCTCTTGGATGGGACTTTCATCATAGCTGGCATTATCATTCATGAGGCAATTTATATACTTTCTATCTAGCCAGTTAGTCCATTAGTATGTAGTGAGACCAAAGTCAAGGTTGTAGGTTCAATCTTCCTATGGGTGGACCCACTAGCTCTTCCCTGCACTCCTGCTGTGGCCACAGGCCATTCTTTTAGCTCACCACCATTTATGTAACCACTTTCTCATAGGAGAATGCAGGCAAGAGCGTGTATGTCAGGGTGAGGGGATGAACTAGAGAGGATCAATGGGGGAATAAAGAGGACATATGTAATACTTTCAACAATAAAGATTTTTTTTTAATTGCTAAAAAAATAAGGTGTGTAGGTTATCAGAAAATAGTCTTGTTGCTAGAAAAATAAGTAAAAAAGTAGCCAATCATGTTAAAGATAATAAGCAAATACTCCTATTATTTAAAACAAGAGGAAAACTTTTTAAAATAAAATTTTTATTAAGTGAGATTTCTTTTTTTTTTAATATTTTTAAAACTGATTTTTAGAGAGAGAAGAAGGGAGAAGGATAAAGAGATGGAAACACTGATGAGAGAGAAACATCTATCAGCTGCCTCTTGCACCATCCCACTGGGGATTGAACCTGCAACCCAGTTATGTGCCCTAGCCAGGAATCAAACCAGGGATCTCTTGGTTTATGGATTGATGCTCAACCACTGAGCAACACAAGCCAGGCTGTAGTGAAAAATTTTTGCATGTCTTAGCATATTTTATAGGTTAGAGAGGCCAGTAAATGCAATTCCCTTCCCTCAGTAAACAAAATTTTAACTCAATCTCCCATTAGGAGAGGGCTAGGGATTTAATATAATAGATTTTTCCAGCTTCAAAAAATATCATTCTTGAAGACGAAAAATGGGCAGGATGAAACATAAAATCCAGGCATTGAATGGAATAAAGGGTGTTTTCAGTTTTTTACCAAGCAACAGATAAAGGTAAGTTTTTATTTAAAGGGACGCAGGGTTTCCCTTTAACATTTTAGGAGCATATCATGAGCAACTTTTTTTCTTCCAGAGATGGAATCAAAGCAATAGGACAGTGGAGCTATTTATCAGTAAAGGAAGGCAAGCCTAAGGAAGCAGAAACAACATTATGAAAAGAAACAAACCTTAGCTGCATAATGAAGTGCTGTAAGGTGGGTTGATGTTGCTTTCACATCTACATCAATGCCAAGTTCAGAGACCAAGAATCGGATGGCTTCATTCTGCCCAGTGACTGCTGCCCTGTGTATAGCCTGGGCCCCCAGGGAATCCTCAACACAAATGCAAGCCTAGTAGGTTAGGGAAAGACAGGAACAAAAATAGACAGCAAAGAAACCTAGGTTCATGGACCTTCTGACATTTTAGCTAAAATTTGTTGCCTATGTACATTTTCTGGGCCTATGTTAAATAGCTTTTGTCATATTGTTTATTTTTGTGGTAATTATTATTATTATTTTAATCTTTATTATTAAACTTCTGTCAGATTCTTAAAGAACTCTATAAACAAATAAACAAAAATGGTTAAGACTCAATGATCTAAAGTGTGCCAAAAGTGCATCAGTGGGATTTGTTTTTATTACTATAAAACAGCTACCATGGCCAGGTAGCTCAGTTGGTTAGAGCATCATCCTGATATGCCAAGGTTGCGAGTTTGATCCCCAGTCAGGGCACATACAAGAATCAACCAATTCTATCCTATATTAGAGGCCTGGTGCACAAAATTCGTGTACTCGGAGGGGGGGGTCCCCTCAACCAGGCCTGCACCCTCACACAGTCTGGGAGCCCTCATAGGATGTCCGACTGACAGCTTAGGTCCACTCCCTACAGGAAGTGGGCTTAAACTGGCAGTCGGACATCCTTAGCGCTGCTGAAGAGGCAGGGGAGGCTTCCTTCGTTGCTGCTGTGCTAGCTAGCTTTGAGCCTAGCTTCTGGCTGAGCGGCAACCCCCTGTGGGAGCACACTAACCACCAGGAGGCAGCTCCTGTGTTGAGCATCTGCCCCCTGGTGTTCAGTGCATGTCATAGCGACCAGTCATTCTGCTGTTTGGTCAGTTTGCATATTAGCCCTTTATTATATAGGATAATAGAGCTAATATGCAAATGGTTGTCATGCTCTCACGTTCAAACACTTAACACTAGGGAGAGAGGAATGGGGACCAACCAGGCACAAATGAGCTTGAGAGAGAGGAATGGGGACCTGCCAAACTGTGGCCCAGGAGAGGGGCAAGCCACTTGCCCCATGGTCTGGGGTGCCAGCAGCTGGGGCTGTGGCCCAGGAGAGGGACACACTTCCTGCCCCACGGTCCTAGTCACCTGTGGCTGTGGCTCAGGCAAAGCCACCTGCCCACTGTCCCCTGTGGCTGTGGCCAGCCTGGGTCTTGGGGTGCCTGCGGCCGGCCAGAGGGAGGGAAGCCCAGGTCCCTCATGCCTGCAACTGGCAGGAGGAGGGAATTTTGAGTCTTGGGTGCAGGGCTAGGCAGAGGCAGTTATAGCCAATTAGGGCAGCAGGGGAACAGTTAGGGGTGATCAGGCAGGCAGGCAGAGATGGTTAAGGGTGATCAGGCAGAAAGAGATTGTTAGGGGAGATTAGGTAGGCAGGCAAGTGGTTAGGAGCCAGCGGTCAGACATCCTCCAGAGGTCCTGGATTGGAGAGGGTGCAGGCCAGGCTAAGGGACTCCCCACCCCTCTGTGCAAAAGTTTCATACACTGGGCCTCTAGTCTATACAATAAAAGTCTAAGCAGAACAATCATAATGACTGGTTGCTATGATGCACACTGACCACTAGGAGGCAGATACTTAGTGCAGGAGTTGCCTCATGATGGTCAGTGTACTCCCACAGGGGGAGTGCCAGGCTCATGGTTGGCAAGTGCAGCAGCAGTGTTGGGAGCCTCTCCTGCCTCTGTGGCAGCAGTAAGGAGCATCAAGCAGGTAGGTGGTAAGAAGTGAGGGGTCCTGGACTGTGAGAGAAATGTCCACTACCGGCTTAGGTGGACATCCCCAAGGGATTCTAGACTGGGAGAGGGCACAGGCCAGGCTGAGGAATCCCCCTTCCAAGGCATGAATTTCATGCACCAGGTCTCTAGTGAGAACATAAATAAGTGGTACAACACATCAATGTTTCTCTCTCTTCCTCTTTTGCTAAAATCAATTAAAAAAATCTTATTTTGCTAACTGATTCATGTATATTATATTATTTAATCTTTAGAGTAACCCTCTGAATAATTAAAATTTGTCACCATTTTACAGATGGAAATACTGATGCTTAAAGAAGTTAAGGGGTCTCACAGGGGGATCATGACAGTGCTGGGAGTTGAACCCAGGAACTGAATAACAATGATCTGTATTTATCCTATGACCTAAAACTCAGAAAATACCAAATCATTGCTGTACCTTATGTTTTTCGAGGAGAAGCTTGGCTATGTTGATGTGCCCACACTGAATTGCATCCATAAAGGGTGTCAGGCCACACTTGTCTCTGCAGTCTGGTTCATATTGACACCTAGAGCCCAAACCCAAAATAACAGACTGAGAAGAGTCCCTGCTTCAAACCCAATGGACAGTTGATTCTTGACCACCTGTAGTAGGTGATATGCCCTACAAATGATCTGAGAAAATCTGCAGCACTCTCTCTTTTCCCCATCTCAATATTAGAACTTAGCTTTTCAACAGTATGTCCATTTCCCCCAGCTAATCTGTTCCTCCTCTAAACTTCTGTCATTCCATATTATGGACTATAATTTCTCTAACTTCTCATGCCAGGAGCCTTGACATTCTCCTTAGATCTCAAACCCCATCCATTATCTCTAAATTCTGCATTCAAAATATTTTAATTGTATCTTTCTTTCTTTTGCTGCTTTTACCCCTTAGGACCAAATCAATAGATAATAGCTTCCTGTTTTTCTCACCTTGGCTTCTGCCTTGCTAATTCATTCTCTGAGCTACCAGAATAATCTTTTCACTATGAAATTTGGGTATGGTTTCTCCTGTTATAAACCTTTAATTAGTACATCCCCAAAACAAAGCACAAAATATGGGACTTCAGCATGACCTCTAGTGGTCAAGATAATGTCCCACAAACTCACCTCTCTAGGTTTCTCTTGCCCACATACCCACTACTCTGTACTTACTATATCCTACCTTCTTCATGGTTGTTCTTTCTTCTAGGTCCTGCTTATTTCCTAGTCCTACCTGCTTTATCATCTTCTTAGTTTCACCTCCCACCTGTCTTATCTTCTTATGTTTCATCTTCTTCATGGTCCAACCTGTCCTATCTTCTCAGTCCTACCTTTTTCACCATCCTATCTCACCTGCCCCACTGTCTCCTTGGTCCTACCTTCTTCTTGTCCTATCTTCTTCTCCATCACATCTCCTTTTTTGCAATCCTACCCTCAACTTTCTGTCCTATCTTCTCAGTCTCACCTCCTACCAGTCTGACCATCTTCTGTTCCTACCTTCTTCATGATCCTACTTGTCTTAATTTCTTTTCTATCCTACCTTCTTCATGATCCTGCCTTTTTCCTGCTCTTTCATTTGCCCAGCTCTTTGCTGTCTTTGTACTTGCTGATTCCCTCTGCTTAGCAATTATTTCTCCATTCTTCACTTGGCAAACTCCAATACATTCTTCAAATCACAGCTCTGTGACTTCACAAAAGCCTGTCTTTTCTCCTGCATCAACAATACCTTTGCTTCCACATGCCACTGTATGCTTTTCCTCTTAGCATTACAGGTTTCCCTCACTAGCTGAAGGTAGAGCATTCCTACAAAACTTTTTGTAAGCCAAAGTGGCATAAAGCAATGAGTACCTTCACCTTTCTGAAAGTTTACATTACATGTGCCATTTCACTTTTATAAAATACCTGCATTGCTATAGTAACCATTTTTCTTGTAAAAGTGAAAATCCTTTTCGGATTCTTTTGATTAGTGAAAATAGTACTAATGTAGGTCTTACATATAGGTGAAGTAGGATAATGCAAACTTTCAGAAAACAGAGCTATCTATATTACAATTTATAATTTTACTAGAGGCCCAGTGCACAAAATCTGTGCATGGGTGTGTGTGTGTGTGTGTGTGTGTGTGTCTGTTCATCAGCCCAGCCTGCACCTTCTCCAATCTGGGACTCCTTGAGGGATGTCTGACTGCCTGTTTAGGTCTATTTCAATAAGATCAGACATCCCTTTTATAACCCAGGACTGCTGGCTCCTAACTGCTTGCGGGCTTGCCTTCCTGATTGCCCCTAACCACTTCTTCCTGCTAGCCTGATCACACCCTAACCACTCTCCTGCCAGGCTGATTAATGCCTAACTACTCCCCTACTAGTCCAAATGCCCCTAACTGCCCTCCCCTGCCAGCCTGGTCACCCTTAACTGCCCTCCCTTGCAGGCCTGGATCTCCCCAAACTGCCCTCCCCTACAGGACTGGTACTCCCCCCCCGACAAACTGCCCTTCCCTGCAGGCTTGATTGCCCCCAACTGCCCTCTCCTGCAGGTCTTGTCCCTTCCAACTGCCCTCCCCTGCTGTCCTGATTGCCTACAACTGCCCTTCCTTGCAAGCCTGGTTCCTCCCAACTGCCCTCCCTTGCAGGCCTGGTTCCTCCCAACTGCCCTCCCCTGCTGGCCATCTTGTGGTAGCCATCTTTGACCATATGGGGCAGCCATCTTGTGTGTTGGAGTGACAGTCAATTTGCATATTATTCTTTTATTAGATAGGATGGTATTTATTTGATTGCCTATGCTTGTCTTCCACATCAGCCTATATGTTGTTAGGAAAAGGACTGCATTTGTTTTGTTTTCCACCCAGCACCTAACACTTAGGAGGTGCTTCCAAAAATGTTTGTTCAATGAATGAATATTTATAAATTTGCTGACAATCAAGTATGTTCCAATTTGCAGTAGGCAAACCCTACACATAAGTGATGCTTTCAGGTTACTGCAATAAGCCCTCTTCTCTTCTTACTATGCATTAGTCTACTTAGGTAATCTCTTCCACTATTAAAAAATTCAATTATTATTTCTTTGTTGATGAAGCTCACATTTGTATCTTAGAACATACCTGTTTTTTGGGCTTCATATCTGTGTCTCTATCTGCTCCCTTGACATTTTTGCTTGGATGTCTCACAGGCACATGCAACTCAACATGTCCCAAAGTGAATCTGTCATCTTTTTACACAAAACCTGCTCCCCCTCCACTGCTCTTTACCTCAGTAAATGGCACCAGCACCAGCTACTTAAGTAAGAAAACCTGAAAGTCATCCTTGATCTTTCCTGCTTGCCCCCCACACCTGAGTCTTTTTTTTTTTTTTTTGCTAGGGTTAGGGTTAGTGGTAGAGTTAGGACTAGGGTTAGGTTTAGGGTTAGAGTTAGGTTTACTGTTATGGCTAAGGCTTGGCCTAGGGTAGGGTTTGGGGTAGGATTAGGGTTAGGGTTAATGTTAGGATTAGGGCTCTCCCTGAGTCTTTTTTTTTTTTTTAATATTTTATTGATTTTTCACAGAGAAGAAGGGAGAGGGACAGAGTCAGAAACATCGATGAGAGAGAGACATCAATCAGCTGCCTCCTGCACGCCCCCTACTGGAGATGTGCTTGAAACCAGGATACATGCCCTTGACCGGAATCGAACCTGGGACCCTTCAGTCCGCAGGCCGACGCTCTATCCGCTGAGCCACACCGGTTTTGGCTCCCTGAATCTTTTTATCAAATCATTCACCTAGATCTACTAATTCTACTGAAATATCTCCAAATCTTTTCCTTCATCCCTACAGTTAGCTTCTTAGTCCAGCTACAATTTCTTTCTCATTTAACTACAATAGCCTCCCAACAGCTTTTGAAGCACCCACTCTTTATATATATATTTTAAAAACTCTTTAAAAACTAATTTTTAATGATTTTACAACACTTACATCACTGATATTCTCAGTTTAACTTAATCCTTTGGATTTTGTTCTACTTTTTTTTTTAATTTTTCTTATTAATATATTACATGTGTACATTTCTTCCCATTGGCATCCCTCCCCCCTCCCCACCATACTCCCATGCATGCCCTAACCCCCCAGTGTCTTGTGTCCATTGGTTATGCTTATATGCATGCATTCAAGTCCTTCAGTTGATCTCCTATCTACCCCACCTCTCCTTAACCTTCCCACTGTAATTTGACAGTCTGTTTGATGCTTTACTGCCTTTGTATCTATCTTTTTGATCATCAGTTTATAATTTTCTTTATTACCCATTAATGAGTGAGATCACATGGTATTTTTCTTTCATTGACTGGCTTATTTCACTTAGCATAATGCTTTCCAGTTCAATCCAGGTTGCTGCCAATGGTTAAGAATTCCTTCTCTTTTATGGCAGCATAGAATTCCATTGTGTAGATGTACCACAGTTTTCCGATCCACTCATCTGCTGACGGGCACCTAGGCTGTTTCCAAGTTGTAGCTATTCTAAATTGTGCTGCTATGAACATAGGGATGCATATATCCTTTCTGATTGGTGTTTCTAGTTTCTTAGGGTATATTCATAGGAGTTGGATTGCTGGGTCAAATGGGAGTTCCATTTTTAGTTTTTTGGAAAAACTCCATACTGTTCTCCAAACTGGCTGCACCAGTCTGCATTCCCATTAGCAGTGCATGAGGGTTCCTTCTTCTCAATATCCCTGCCAACACTTGTCATTTGTTGATTTGTTGATGATTGCCATTCTGATAGGACGAAGCACCCACTCTTGCTCCTCCTCCATTTCATTCACTATTTTGCAACTAGATGATCTTCGAAAAATGCAAATTTCTTATTTTATTCATCCTGCTTAAATCTCTTCAATGGAATCTTATATGCTTAAAATAAAACCTAAAATCCTTCCCATAGTCTATAATGTCCCACCTAATTGAAACCTGCTCTTCCTCTCCAGCCTCACCCTGAACCATTCTCCCCCTCACTATAGGCTTCAACACATACTGAGCTTCTTTCAGTTTCTTACATGCACTATGGTTTTCCCAAGATGAGCATCCCTGAGTACTGCTTCCTTTGACTGAAGGTCCCTCTGCCTCCCACTCTCAGCCTCCTTCAGGTCCTAGTTTAAATAATACTGGGACTGAGATTCTTCACTCCTATGCCAAGTTGGATCTTTTTGTCATATTCTTCTGCAAGGATCCTGCAATTCCTTGTAATGGCCACCAGTGGCTGAGGGTTAACCTAAGAACCAGGAGGTCACAGCCCCAAGTGACATTCATACAACTAGTGCAATGTCTATGAGTTCCATAAGAAGGAAAATACATTGTTTCATTTATATTGTAACCCCTGCATCTGTTACAATTCATAATGGGCACTGAATAAACAGATGAATACTTGTTGAATGAACAGACAATTAAATGGCTTTCTCTCAAATTTGTTAGCTATTTTTGTTTTATGCTCTTTAAATTATCTGCTTATTTCATTTGCTCTTTTCTCTTTGGTACTTTAGCTGCTCTTGAACAATTAGCTTGAGCTCTTTAAGTAGCATTGACATTAACTATCATGATTAGCAAATGTTTTCCTCAATCTGTTTTGTTCTTACCTCTGAAGAAGCACCTTTACTGCCTCTAAACAGCCATGCATTGCTGGGAGAAGAGAGTTGAGAATTAGATTTTTTAAGTGTACATATAAATGCTTCCTTCCTCCTGTCACTGGTCTCTGTCCCATCTTTTTAGCTATGACTTACAGGAAAGGGCAATTAAAGTAGGTACATTAATAAAAATCTAGCTGGATAATTGGTAAAAAATGATGCTTTTACTGAATAGGTCCATAGTCAAAACAGATTATCTTGTCTTTATGAACACTTTTATGGAAAATTTTGAATCCTAAACTTATCTGTCTCCTCACTTTTCAGTTGAGCCAGGCAGTTTTTGCCAAGGAAAAGTAAAACATTTTAAGAGTAATCCATGACAAAATAACCAGAAATTTAATTCTACTACTAAAAATAACTATTGTCAATAATAAAGCTTTTTGATTATCTGTGCATCACTATTTTGTGTAAATGACTAGGTACTATTTCTCTAAAAAAGTAGAGGATCTAGTCAAACAATTCGTGAGCAGAAAAACGTTATGTTTGCTCTTGCAAAAAAATTCCTTGGTTCTTACCTGCCCACTGTGGCTAAAACAATTATATGCATATTTCCTAAACTATGTCATGTCATAGGTATTGATTTTTAGAGAAATTAAAAGCCCTATATTCTAATTCAATGAACTCTCTAGAAGGCTAAAGATTATTTTCTAGATTTCTTGATCTGGACTCAAGCTCATTAATATCCATTTCATCTTATGCCACAGCATCTTTGCTTCTTACTAACTTAAAATAATCTATAGATAATTCAGAATTAAGACCAATTACTCAAAACAATAAAAATACCCTAAATTGACTTTATCACTAGCTAAGTCAAATACACTCAGGTATTTAATTATAAGCACCTATATTTATTTAAATGGATAGTGCTGTGGTAGGTATTGATGAGTATATTTAAAAACCATCTCTTGCCCAGCTGGTATGGCTCAGTGGTTGAGTAATAACCTAAGAACCAGGAGGTCACAGTTTGATTACTGGTCATGGCACATACCCAGGTTGAGGGCTCAATCCCCAGTAGGGGACATGCAGGAGGCAGCTGATCAATGGTTCTCTCTCATCATTGATGTTACTCTTTCTCTGTCTCTGTCTCCCTCTCCCTTCTTCTCAGAAATCAATAAAAAATATATTTTAAGAACAAATAACAAACAAAAACCCTGTCTCTTTTCCTCCTTTCTTTAATAATAATAAAAACAATGTGAAAATGATCATAAAAATAGCAACAGCCCTGTCGGTGCTCATATGATACATTCTGTGCTAAGGGGTTTACCTATATCCGGCTCCTTAAACTCTGAAATAACCTTGAGATATGGGCATCATTGTGAACATTATCTTGCTGTTGAAACTAGCTCAAGAGACTAAGCTCCTTGCCCAAGGTCAAACAAAGACTTAGTGAGAAAAAAACCAGCTGGGAAGAATAAGACTGATATTTATGAAAAGTGAACTAATACAAGAAAAAAGTGCATGTTAAGTACCAAGTGACATTAGCTTTAGAAACTATTTTGTATGTCAAAATATCCCAAAGCTGCTCTTATTCACCAACCTTTATTTTCCAAAACCCTCCAACTCGATGCCATTCTGCAGTGTCGGGGGAGGCAGAGCTCCGGGCCATACCTGCAGTGTGCAGAGGAGTTCTGTTAATTTTGCTCTCTGTCTTCCAGGCATCTGGGCAAATGGTGAGCAAGTACTGGAGGACTAGAGGGTCACCTTCTCGGCTGGCAATGTGGAAACTGTTCCAGCCATCTTTGTTCTTCAGAAGCGGATCTGCACCATATTCTACAAGGTCCTGAATCACCTTGAGATTCTTCCTTGTGCAAGCCATCATCAAAGGAGTCCTAAGGCCAAAGAGAACAAGCTGTCAGATAGCAGGGTAGCTGAGACATTATAAGGGTACAACCAGGTCTTTAGAAAAACACACATCCTTGGTAGAGATGGAAAACTAGAAAACTCAGGAATTTGGGAAGCAGGAAAACTTTCAACTACTTTGCCTGCCCTGAGGACTCTGGGTGAAATAAGAGGAAAATGATTGTGATGTAGGCATGCCTACAAAAGGAGGATATCATGGAGGTAAAGTTGCTTCTGAGCTAGTATGGCACTGAATTGAGACAGAATTAGTCCAAATCATAAAGTCTGTCCTGAAGACTCTTACCTAATAATACACAAAGAGGTAAATTGGCTGTACCTCCGTACACCCACAGCCAGAGTCAGTATGCAAATTAGAAGGCCAAAGATCGCGGACACCCAACTGCTCCAGGCACAGAGTGGTCAAGCGGGGCAGGACATCTGCTATGAGAGGGAAAGCGTGGGGGGGAAGCACAAAGGGATCTACAGGAGCTGAGTGCTGCAGCAAAGACAAGACTCCAGACTCCAGAGTCTGCAGGGAAGACAAAGACGGCCAGTCGGCAAAGATGAAGAAGGCAGACTCTGGTGGGATCGAAGGCCTGGGTCCTGGGTGCTGGAAGCCAAGGGAAGGAGGGCCTAGTGCATGATTCTGTTCCTGCAGCAGGCCTCTAGTACTGCATAAAAGGTACTCTGCTATACTTATCCAACTTACGTTAGTCAGAAACCACTTATCCTATCTTATAAAATAGAAGGGTAATATGCAAATTGTCCCCTCAACTGGGAGTTTGACCAGGGGCTTCCCCTCTCCCCCCCTCCGCATTGATCAGACCCCACCTGTGCATGAATTTGTGCACTCGGCCTCTAGTTTATTATATTGTCCTAAAAAAGTGTTTAAAAAGAGCATTTGGCACTGTACCTAGCTTAAACAAACATGCATTACTGGAGCAAATGAAACAGTGTGATTACAATAAGTCTCTGTACTGACTTGTGTCCACAACTATAGGAGAGTGAACTACATTATATCTCTACCAAGAGAGGTGGCTCTGGTCTTCCTCTCCTGCCACATGAATGATTTGGGGTAAGCCATTTCATTTTCATGAGCTTTTTTAAAATTTTTGTCTGCAAAATGAGGGAGCTATGATTTCTGAAAAGCAGTAGCAGGTCTTGTTTACCTCCTCATTCCCAGGGTTAGAACCTGTATCTGGCACATTGTGGGAGCTCACTATACTTGAGTGATCTCTAAAGTCTCATCTAAGATTTATCTATAAGATTGTTATATTAGTTAATTACCAACACTACTTTTTTGCGGGGGGAGGGTGGTGAAGGGTAATGTAGTAATAAGAGTGAATGAGAAATTAAAAGAAAAACAAACAGATAAATGAAGGCTGGAATTTTCAAGAACCTCATGAAGGGAATGAATCTTGAGCAAGGCAGGATCATTGGAAAAGCAGGTAAGGTATTTCAGAAAGAAAGAAAAAAAAGAGAATGGGCAAAAATGTCTCACTGTGATTGTACACTTCCCAAATACATAATCATACGAACTTCGTCTTTTTAGTGTTTTGTTTTTGGCTGTTTCCTTATCTGAATTATTGCTTTGAGGAGTATATGAGTTCTATGCCTCTTGGAACTGTCTTTAGGTCAACTTACCAGCAGCACAAGAAAAGCAGTTTCGTGCTTATAGTCATAGCCAATGCAACCCTCAAAACACAACCAGGCCTACTCCCTTCCCCATGAGCTTGTGGCTGTCTTCTGTGTAGGCAAGAACTTCATTATGTTATGAATTTTGCCATATTCATAACCTCTAAGTGAATACTGAAAACAATGTTGGTCTAACAAAATGCAATTAGTTTGTGTGATGGTAAAGGTGAGTATGTTGACTGTGGAGGTGGTTATGCAAAGCTTTGACACGATAAAATCACATACAGAGAGCATCACATACATATAAGTGTAGGTATAATCCGATGAAATGTGAATACATTTATTGATTGTAGCAATGTCAATTTCTTAGTTCTCTTATTGTAGTGTAACCTATAAGACGTTAATGTTGGGGGATCCTGGGGGAAGGGCACGTGGGGCTTCCCTGAACATTTCTTTGTCACGTTCTGTGAACCTATAGCTACTTCAAAATTTAAAAAGTTACTTCAATGCCAGATGTCCCCAGAAGAACTTCGTATCCTGGGGCTCATGTTATATGGGGAATTCATTCATGTTCTTCTGTTAGATCATATTCTGTACTGTTCTCTTTTTTATAAAGGGAAGCAAATGTCTGGACCAAACAATTGACCCCCAAGGGTAGGAACATAGTGCTCTAATGAGAAGCTATGCTGTAGAGGCAGAAAAAGTACATGGGAATATATGATTCTGCGGAAAAGAGCTTAATGGTTGTCCTTCTGGAACTCCTGCCACCTACCAGTCTGCCTTCTTCAGGCAGTCGACCACGGCTCCTCGGCCCAGCAGGTACCGCACACAGTCCCGATGACCCATGGAGGCAGCTTCGTGTAGAGGCCGCTTGTAGTCTCGGTTGGCAGCCTCAATGTCCATGCCCCAGGCCTCGGCCAGGTAGGCCAGGATGTCCAGACGACCATGGCGGGCGGCGCAGTGCAGCAGGGTGTCTCCCGCCGGCCCGGGGCAGCTGGGGGCTCCCGCTCCCTGCAGTTCCTCCCGCAGGGCGCACAGTCGACCTTCCTGCACCAGCCTGTAGGACCGCCTCGCGTCCCCGGGCGCCGCCCTGGCCATCGGGGCCAGGCTAAGTATGCAAGTCCCCAGCCCTGCCCTGCGCTTCCCGCGCCCTGGACAGCGCGCTAGGGGCAGGGCCGCGCTCCCCCACCGCGGGGTGGAGAGTGTCCCTGCAAACGACGCGCCTCCCGAACGCGCGCTCCAGGTGTGGGCGTAGCCGTGCTGGAAGACTGGCGGCTGCGGACCACACAGGTTTCATTTTGGGCAAAACATTAGGTAGTTGTCGTCAAACCCGCCGGAGTCTGTGCGCACTCCGCGCTGGGGC
The DNA here is from genome assembly GCA_004026805.1 of Lasiurus borealis. NCBI lineage: Eukaryota > Metazoa > Chordata > Mammalia > Chiroptera > Vespertilionidae > Lasiurus > Lasiurus borealis. The sequence goes on along the minus strand of PVJN01009611.1, from coordinate 33,158 downwards.
GTTTGGCTCTGAACCGATGCCAGGGGAGGGGTCAGCGCGGTGCCTGCACTGGCGAGGGGCCCCAATGGCAGCTCAGGGCCCACAAGATACCCGGCAGTAGCCAGCCTCCGCCCCACCGCGGCCAGCCCCGCCCCACCGCTGCCGTCCCGCTGGCCCCCAGAGCTCGGAGGAACTCTGGGAAAGTTTCCCCTGGTCTTTTCTCCTTAGCGGAAGTGCGGGCCGGGAGGGACGGCCGCGCCTCCTCCGCGCGTGCGTTTCGATTGGCCGGGGGCAAGTCCGTCAGTCCCGGAGGCGGGCTCTTGCCGGGCCGCAGCGGCGCGGAACTGTCAGAGGAAGTCCAAGCCTGCTCGGCTGGCGCTGCCCTGTGGACGTCGGGACTGGGAGGCCAGGCGGGCCGGGGCTGGAGGCTGCGGCGGTGGCTGGAGCCTCTGTCCAGGGCTCCATAGTGCGTGAGGCCGCGGACGTGGCTGGGAGCTCAGGCGGGGCCCCGCGCTGTGAACACTTAACTTTTGGGGGTCCTGAGAGCGAGGGTCCGGGATCTCGGGGCGAGGAGGAGGGGCGGAGAGGCGGGTTTGCGGGGAACACGGGGACCTCGCCTGTGCTGTCCACGGTGGGTAAGCTGCAAGGGCGGCGGGGCTGGCACGCTGGAAGCGGAGGGCGCCCCTACACTTGTGTCCTTGAGTCCGCGCGGTGGGGAGTTGGTCGTTTCTCCGTGTTGTGGGAGTCATGGGGGACGAGACCTGGGCTGCTGGCAGGCGAGCATTCCTTTTCTACTCTGGTTTTTTTGACCTTGGGCGAGTCATTTTATTGTGTCCTTTTGCCTCTCACTTGAAGCTTGCTTACCCCTTACCTGAATACAAAGAAAAATGTAGGTGATGTGGGAAGACCTTGAGCTTGTAGAACATACCTTGTTGTCTGAGCAAGCTATGTGGGGTGATGGAAGCGATTTGAGTGGGTGTTGAGTTCTTTCCCCGATCTTACTAAATACTAGTCATTTAAACCTCTTGGTTCTCAGTTCCTCTCTATATACAATGGGAGTTGCTACTATTTGCCAGAGGTAGAAACAATTATGCTTTACATATATATTGCGCTTTATATAAAGCACTTTAATGACATAATCCGCAAAAACAACCCTGTAAGGAGGCATCATTTATTACAGGTGGAAAAACTGAAGCCTAAAGTTAGTGATTTTGCCACTGGAAGTATCTATACTAGTAAAAGGGTAATATGCCTATTAGACCGGGAGACCTTCCGGGTGTCCTTCTGGACAAAGCCATGGTGGCAGGGCCGAGGCAGAGGCAGTTAGGGGCGAACAGGTGGGCAAGGGAAGGCAGGCCTGGGGCGAGCAGTCCGGTGGGGGTTGGGGGAAGTTGGGGACCATCGGGCTGGCAGGGGAGCAGTTAGGCGTCAATCAGGTTGGCAGGGGAGTGGTTGGGAGTGATGTGGCTGGCAGGCTGAAGCGGTTAGGGGCAATCAGGCAGGCAGGCAAGCTATTGGAAGCCAGCAGTCCCAGATTGTGAGAGGGATGTCCAACTACGGGTTTAAACTGGCAGTTGGACATCCCCCGAAGGGTCCCAGATTGGAGAGGGTGCAGGCTGGGCTGAGGAGTACCCTCCCCTCCCCCGCACAAATTTTGTGCACTGGGCTCTAGTAGATAATGAAGTCCCATGGAAAAAAGGATGGTAGGACCTAGTGAGTGTCTGCTAGTGCCTAGCCCTGTGCTAAAATAAATTGAGAAATAAAATGAAGAAACAAAAAGACCTGTGAAAACAAGCCAATTTTATCAGTGAACATACTGAATTTGGTTAATTTCCTGAGCAATATGGACAGTCATTGGAGACAGTCCAATATTAACTTTGCCAAAGTTTTTGTTCCATTGTGTCTTGCCACTTCAAAAAACAGGAAAGCATGAAAGTGGTTTGCAATGCATGAAGTTTTAGAACATGTCAAGAAGCAACATGCTGCTACTAGAGTCAATACAAATGGAAGTTTTGCACTTTTTGCTACTAATGCTCCCCCCATCATTGTTACAAGTCACCTTATCTTCTCTTGCCTTATGCTTCCAGTTTCCCTGATTTTTAAAAACAAAATTGGGATTCATTCATTGCACAGTGGGAAAACTCTTTTAAATCCAGATGATGGGTTACTTAAATGGTGTCCAATGCAACTCTGTCTCTTTTGTCTTTTTAATAAATTTACTAGAGGCCCATTGCACGAAATTCATACATGGCGGGGTGGGGGAAGGGAGAGTCCCCTCAGCACAGCCTGCACCTTCTTCAACCTGGGACCCCTCGGGGGATGTCCAACTGTTGGTTTAAACTGGCAGTTGGACATCTCTCTCACAATTCTGGATTGCTGGCTCCTAATCGCTTGCCTGCATGCCTGGTCGCCCCTAACTGCCCCTCCTACTGGCCTGATAGGCCCTCACTGCTTCTGTGTGCTGGCCTGATTGCCTCTAACTGCCTCCCACTTCCTCTCCCCAGTGCTGGCCTAATCATTCCCAACTACCCTTCTACTGGCCTGGTCGCCCCTCATGGCCCCCCTGCTGGCATGGTCACCCCACACAGCCTGCTGTTCAGTCGTTTGGTTGTCCCTCACTAACCCCTCTGCCAGCCTGGTTGCCCTACGCAGCCTGCTGTTCAGTCATTTGATTGTCCCTTACTAACCCCTCTGCTGGCCTGGTTGTAGGCAGCCATTGTGTGAGGGTTAATTTGCATATTACCTTTTTATTATATAGGATTCTGATCTGTATTCTCTCTTTAGATAACTAGATGAAAATGTATGTGACTCTGTCCACAGCTGTGATTTTCTGGATTAAAAGCTTGCTATACTGGAAGCTAACTGGGTTCTTGCTGATTTTCCAGTTAGGTTGCCCATTTTTTTGGTGCAGCTTTTGAAGTTTGTGGTCTGGCTTTTACTGTCTCATTTTGCATATAGTCATGTTGGCATTATGATTTGCTCCTTGTCTGTCTGCTTTCCTTTCTCCTGTGTTGTATTTCATGGTTATGTAGCATTTACCAGTAGTTTTTGATGTCATGATCATTTGACATGTTTTGTCATTTTTTAGTGTGTGGACACCAAACAGTTGGTATTGGACTGAGAGCTCTAATTTCATATTTGTTGCCATTATCTTTTCTCTGGTTATTACGTTCTTCTATCCTTCCTGGGCTGATTTTATTTGAAGATTGAATTTGGTTCTGTCTTTGCCCTTCTGGCTATGGAGTCATCTACTTCTAAAAGCATCTCACTAAAGCACCTAAAATCTTGTCTCAACTGTCATTCACATGTCTTTTGAGGACCAGTCTCATATTTCAAAGTGCCTCCTGGAGTTTTACTTGGCATGCACAAATAACTTTAAAACAAAACAAAACAAAACAAAACTATTTTCAAAACTGAAACCTTTCATCCTCCCACTCCAGGAAAAAGTGATGAAAAGAAAAGCACTATTTCTCCTTTACTCCTTAATGTAGTTAATGACGTTTGTACTGGAAATTTCAGTTTTCTTTGTTCTTTTTCATCTTTTTCCATCCAGTCTTGTTTGAAAAGACTTGTTGATCTTCACTTTCCCTCCCTTCCTTCTTCTCACTCCCCTTCCTCCCTCCCTTCCTTCCTTTTAGTTAAACCTCACCCGAGGGTATTTTTTCCATTGATTTTTAAAGAGAGTAGAGAAACATCAATTAGGTCCTCCTGCTCCCTATTTCTGCCACTGCAATCAAAACTTTACCAACTCGCTTCAAGTTCTGCCTTGTTTTCTAGACAATCTTCATGACTACCCTACCTCCAGAGTTATTGTTCTAAACGTGCACATTTTATTGTGCATTGACCCTGCTTAAGAGCTAGATGATTCTCTGAATTGCCTATCTGATAACATCCAATTTCCTTAGTGTTATATGTATTTAAGGACATTTATAATGTGTGCCTCCAAATTTCTTTTCCAACTCTGTTCCCCATTTGTGAACCTCTTGTTGAAACCTGACTTCCTGCCACACCAGTGCTGTGCCATGTCTCTGTGTTTTGCACATTTTGTTTCTTTTACTATACAGAATCCTATTAATCTTTTGAGGCTGAGCTCTTCATAAAGCCTTTTCAATTTTTCTGTTAGCTTTTCTTTCTGTCATAGTACTTCGTTTGTGCATTGGTGTGGAATTTACATTGCCTTATGGGCAGGCTATCTTACTCATTTTTGTATTTTCAGTATCTAAAATAACATTGGACACCAGATATGCCAAGAGAAGAAGCACTCTTGTGTTTAATGAATTTTGGACATAGTGGATACCTAAAAGTGGTCGTGGAATGAATTGACAGTAGACAAGCTATTCAAATACATAAAAATATTTTCTAGTATGTAAAAAAATGATCATTTTTGTTTTTCCTTTTTAAAAAGTTTTTTTTTTTTTTTAATTTCAGAAAGAGGAAGGGAGAGGGAGAGAGAGAGAAATACATCAACGGTGAGAGAGAATCATTGATGTGCCCTCACTGGGAATCAAACCATGACCTCCTGGCTCTAGGGTTGACACTCAACCACTGAGCCACACTGGCTGGGCTTCTTTTTAAAATTATCCTTTCATTTTATTGTGAGAAACATACATAGAAAAAAAGCTCCCTCCATTTTAGTTTGCAACATTAGGTGAATGTGTCTCCAAGAAAGGAGCAAATATTTGCAGATTGTGAGGGGACCTAAGGATGATGGAGCTTGGACCTTTTGGGTTTGTAGAGAAGTAGACTGTGATGCTGGGAAGGACCTGGCATTGGATTAAGAGTAAGTACTTGGGGGGAAAAGCTAGCTTTATAAATGTTTTCTTTCTGCATTTGTTTCTTTTAGAACTAATGGGAACACAATATTTTAAAGTGTTTCCATTTTGAGTCTACAGTATTTAGTGATTTTTCCCCCCCATAATTATGTTATCCATATACTGCTTGTTATTAAATTTTTGGTCATGATTTTGCACAATGATTAAACAATAGGGACATAGAAATTAAACCTGATATTTTTAGAAACTGCTTCAAATATTTCTGAACATGGAAGATGGAAGGGAGAATGTTATAGCAGAAAGAACACTGGACTTGGGGAGTCAGAAGACTTACATTCCATCACCTAAAGCTGTTTTGTGACTTCAAGCAAGTCTTCTCTGAACTCCAATTTAATTACTGACACAATCATAAGATTGTGTGAAGATCAAATGAGAGACTGTGAAAGAATTTTAAAAGCTAAGAAGAGTTTAGGAGCTATAAAATAGTATAGGGTTTTAAAGATAACCTGTACCTCTTCAGAGGAAAGTGCTGTAGCTGTGCAGTTGTTCATTTATTCGACAGTTATTTATGGAGCACTGTGCGTAATGGGACTGAGTGAGTTCCTCATTCTTCTCTCTATGGAGCTTTCAGTCCAGGGCTAGAAGACATATCAAGAGACACTTACACAAACAGTGTTAATACTACATAGAATGAAGTCTACTCTAGTAATAATAATAATTTATATATTACATATATTAGACACAGTTATGCGAATAATTATGACAAGTATCTCAGAGACATATGGGTTTGGTTTTATTATGACAGAGTGCTTCCTGTCTGGATTGAATATTCTCTTCTATGTTGAGAAATAACACTGTTAACTGTATTTAAATTGGGCTCTTAGATCTCATAGGTGGTATCCTCACCTGTGAAGTACTTGAATCCTTGTAATAATGAGCTACATTGCAGTGCACCTCTGATGTCTTCACAGGAAGCATATGAGGGAAAGTGTCTACTTTAGTGGTTCACAACGTGGGGCACTTGCTCCACTGGGGGATAATTTGATTTTTTAAAATGTATATTTTATTGATTTTTTACAGGGAGGAAGGGAGAGAGATAGAGAGTTAGAAACATCGCTGAGAGGGAAACATCCATCAGCTGCTTCTTGCATACCCCCTATTGGGGATGTGCCCGCAACCAAGGTACATGCCCTTGACCGGAATCAAACCCGGGACCCTTCAGCCCGCAGGCCAACACTGTTCACTAAGCCAAACAGGTTAGGGCGACAATTTGATTTTTAAGGGGGGCAATTAGAGAATGAGTTGGGTTTTTTTTTGTATTTCTTATGGTTCTAGGGGCCTCATATACAGTATATAAATATATAGTGATGTATTTATGTATTTCAGTTCTCTTACATGTTTTGAAACTTTATTTGCTATTTGTTCATGTCATTTTATATTATTATTATTTTTAAACAATTTCTTAGTGATTTCTTTCACAGTATTTCAACTGTTCTTTAGTTCCTTTATTTTTCTCTTTCATGGATGCCATGTTCTTTGGAAGCTTGTTTAGACTAAGTTAATGACCTTTAGGCTTCCTCCAGGTGAACAGGAGTTCACTTTTTTTTTTTTAAATATATTTTATTGATTTTCCACAGAGAGGAAGGGAGAGGGATAGAAAGTGAGAAACATCGATGAGAGAGAGACATTGATCAGCCGCCTCCTGCACGCCCCACACTGGAGATGTGCCTGCAACCAAGGTACGTGCCCCTGACCGGAATCGAACCTGGGACCCTTCAGTCCGCAGGCCAACGCTCTATCCACTGAGCCAAACCAGTCTCGGCAGGAGTTCACTTTTTGAGAATAATAATTATATGTCACAAGGGGAGGGAGCATCAGGATTTTAGAGATGCTTAGGTGGAACATGGCCAAAAAAAGGTTGAGAACCACTGGTCTACTTGTAGATCTTCACAGAATCCTTCAGAAATAACTGTGAGACTTGTGGGGAACTAATAAGATGAGATTAGGGATTTAGTAAATTACCTAGATTAGGAAAACTCGCCTTTGTAGTTCTTGTTATGGATAGTCAGGTCCTTGTACTAGAGTTACCTTAATTAAAAAAAATGGTTTCCTCTAAGAATTGTAGGTACTTATTGTCTTCATCTTATTCATTTAGAATTGTAACCTGTAAATGTTAAGAGGACTTTTTGGTATATTTATCATAAGTAGAGATAGGGAATAGGGGAAGAAAGAAAATTATTTGGTATCAATGACAAATGATCTTGGAAGATTAGGGTAAGCTTGACTATAGTAATAGAAGCAAACATGTAATGACCTAACAATAAGGACCCCAGGCTGCTTGAGGCTCTTCCTCTTTGAAAGTGTGTCTTCAAAGGATGCCCTGGGGAATCTACTTCCTCTGTTCATTGGAAGGAGAGAATTTTCTGTGGGCTAGGCCTGGAAGAGGCACACATCCCTTTTACTCACTTTCCCTGGGCAAGAGCTCAGGTAAGGCAACATCAGCTTGCAAGCAGGACAGGGAAGTGTAGACTAGCTGTGTGCTGAGGAAGAAAAGGAACTTCAGTCTTTGCCACAAAAGTCAAAGCACTCTATTTTGTTTTCTGTAACTTGTTTTGTAAATTGTTTTGCAAGAAAGAAGATTAAAAAAATGGAGCTAGGCAGATTAAAACAGAATTGAGGGATCAGCCACTTGACTTTCAACAAGTATTTGAATATCTGTTATTTGCCAATAAGTATGCTAAGTGCTAAGAGACATGTTCCTTGTCTTTTAAGGGCTTGTAGTCTAGTAAAGGTTTAGAAGTAACTTGTTCAAGGGAGACTGATCAAAGTCTAATCTCATCAATGGGCCTGACTGTTAGAGGATGGGACAGATCACCATCTTGGTGAAAAAGAGATTGGTAATGGATAAGGGGCCAATCTCCAGGTAATCATCACTTTGAAGTCATATAGCAAAGATCCAAAACTCTAGAAAAGGTACTATGGGAGTGAGTGATCAGAGAGATGACACCCTATAAGAAAGTCATTGCAGAAAAAGTGTGGGAATGGGTAAAATTTTGTTTGGTAAAATGATTTTCATACATTCTCAGTTGTTTTTATTTTGTTCTAACACCTGAGGAATATGGCACATTTCTGTTAGTCACTGTGGTAGAGTCTCCAGGAGGAGTTCAAATACTCACTTAGGTTTAGATGAGACTCAGCTAAGTGTCTTTGGGGCCTTGCAGAGTTTGAAAAGTCCACGAGTGATTCTGATCTCCATGCCTTTCTTACCAGTGTACATTTATCACAGAACACTCTTTGACTTTGCTTCTTAAAGAATCTCAAGCAGCTTCTAACAATAAGTACCCTTTAAGAGGGGTACAAAGTGCACTTGCTGTGTAAAGGGGCTTTGAAGGACTCAGGGGAAAGAGAAGTAGCACTTGAGCATCTTTATTTTGATAATGTTATATTTGTGCTGTTGGCTTAAAAGCATATATATATATACATATATACATACATATATTTATATATACATATATAAACATTGACTGGAATGCTATAATGATCAGGACAACTGGTTGCTATGACACCCACTGTGGCCAGCGAACTGGCCAACATCCTGCAGCCCCTGTCCCCAGCCGTCCCTGCCACTGATGGGTTCCCACCACCCCAGTCAGCCCACAACACCTCCCCCCAACCAACCCTACCTCTGATTGCCCCCAATCCCAACAGGGATAGGGCTGACTACTCCCACAGCCCCTCTCGCAGTGGCTGACCCTCGATCGGCCCCCTCACCCTACTCAGGGGCTTGACTGACCAGCCCACTGCTGACAGCCCCTCCTCTCAACTGGCCCAGCTCTGATCGGCCCTGATTGGGGCTGGCGGCCGGCCAACGTCCCCTATCTCCTCCTGACAGGCCTGGCTCCAATCCACCCTGAGTGGGGCCAGGCGAGCTGAACTCCCCCACTCCCTACTCTCTTGGGCACTGGGCCTCTAGTTATTAATAAAAGTAAAAGGGTGGTTGCTGAAACCGGTTTGGTTCAGTGGATAGAGCATCGGCCTGTGGACTGAAAGGTCCCATGTTCGATTCCAATCAAGGTCATGTATCTTGGTTGTGGGCACATCCCCAGGAGGGGTGTGCAGGAGGCGGCTGATCGATGTCTCTCTCATCGATGTTTCTAACTCTCTATTCCTCTCCTTTCCTCTCTGTGAAAAATCAATAAAATATATTTTTTTAAAAAAGTAAAAGGGTGGTTAGAATTTTGCTATAGTTTTAAAAATATAATTTTGCAAGAGTAGTCATGCTATTAAAATAAACCTTATACACCTTTTAGGAGACACTTAGAATGGTGTGGTTGATATATAATTCTTTTGACATTAAAGTTGATAGGTCTTGTCATCTTCAACGTGGGTGTCACAAAGTACTTTATTTTGTTTTATTTGAACCTCATTTAACTATTCTCTGAATTCAGTATGGCAAGCTATTATAAATCCCCATTTTTAATGATGAGGGAATCAAGGCTTTTAGTGTTTAATATACCTAGCAAGTGGAGGAGGTCTTCTGATTCCAAATCTGAATATACCATGCAGCCTTTTAGTGAAATGTTTAATGAAGGGGCGTCTGGCTTCCAATTCAGTGAATCACAGCACCTCCTTTCTGAGACCTGAAAGGCAGGTTAAATACAATCTTTTTTTTTTTTAACCCTTAGCTAAAATCAGAAAAGTAATTTTAAAAAAAAATATATATATTTTTTTATTTCAGAGAGGAAGGGAAAGGGAGAGAGAGAGAAACATCAGTGATGAGAGAGAATCACTGATTGGCTGCCTCCTGCACATCCCCCCACTGGTGACTGAGCCCTAGACCCAGGCATGTGCCCTTAGCCGAAACTGAACCCAGGACCCTTCAGTCTGCAGGCCAATGCTCCATCCACTGAGCCAAGGCAGCCAGGGCAGAAAAGTAATTTTTCACATATAAATACAATAGAAGTGTTAGCTCTGCATCCCAGGTTAGCAGTCATGGCTCAGGTGACACCATTCCAAATGGAACATATAGACAGCTGTATTAGTACCCAGAAGCTAGATTGTTCAGTCTAAGGGCCCTTCTCCCCAGCAATTAACCTCAGCCCCTTCCATGATGGCTTCTTGCCAGAATACGTTGGAATATACCAGAACTCTGGAAGCAGAATATCGTATTCTTCCTTTCACTCTCCTTACCTCTTTCTTTTGCTCCAGTGCCCTTGTTAGATTTCTGCAAACATGTAATCTTTCAACAAGCATTTAAGAGTCAGATGAATTTTACAAAATAAAACCATAAATAAAAGTCTACCTTTGTCCATATTATCTACTTTTCTAAAACAGTTTCTTTTGGGTATTTTTGGTGTTTTCTTGTCTGGTGTGCTACAGGCAAGAGTTCCTCCATGTGATCTTTTCTTGCCAAGTTTCACATGAAAGCAAATTCCTAGTGATCTAGGGCCATGGTTGGCAAACTGCAGCTTCTAGAGCCACATGCGGCTCTTTGGCCCTTTGAGTATGGCTCTTCCACAAAATACCAAGGCCTGGGTGAGTCTATTTTGAAGAAGTGGCGTTAGAAGAAGTTTAAATTTAAAAAATTTGGCTCTCAAAAGAAATTTCAATCATTGTGCTGTTGATATTTGGCTCCGTTGACTAATGAGTTTGCCAACCAGTGGTATAGGGCTTAGGTTCCTCTACTGCCCACCCAGTCTTACCACTCTGACTTTGCTGTGTTCTCATCCTCCTTTGTTCTTTCAGTATTTATTGACCATATACTGTGTGCTTGGCATCATGCTACATGCAGAGGAAAAGATGTAATATTACCTTCTTTGACTTTTACCCATAGGATTAGGACATAACTATCTAGTTGGTTATTTTCAGTGCTTCTATGTTTTTATTATGGCATCATTAATAGTTAGCTCATTGGGGAAGGATAGGATAAAGCCATTTTGTATTTTTTATAGAAAAAAGTCCAAGGAGCACTGTGTATGTATGAACTATTCTATACAAATCTGCTGATAGCCTCTGTTTTGTACCTTTCCAAAAGCTGAATTTAGTGGTATATTGTAGATTTAGATATACAACTAAAGACTTGAAACAAAATTCTTGGTACAATTGCTGTAATATGTTGCTAATGGAGAATATGAGATTTTTAAAAAAATTAAATCTTTATTATTCAGATTATTACATTTGTTTCTCTTTTTTTCCCTCGGTAGCTCCCCTCCACCTTGCCTTCCAGTTGGCCTCGCCCTCCACGGCCCCCAAGTCTCATGTGACTGGGTAATCGCTGGAGCGGTCCCTGTGCGTGTGCACCCTTGCAGTGCCTCTAGACTGCTGCCTTTCCGGCTCCCCTGTGCTCTGGGACCGTATGAATCTTGGTCCCCAGGACTTCACCTGAATCTGGGGTTTAGTGGAGTTAGAAGTGATGCAGTTGGGATGCTTTGTCTCCCACCCTCTTGTGAAAGCCAGCAGCACAATCAGCAGTCAGTCTTCTGTGTGCAGTGCTATGCGTTCCGCCCGATTTCTGCCCTCCTGTGATTCCCCTAAATTTCCGTGCACTTCTCCCTTTTCACTGTCCAAACTCCCCTTGTATGAGTTTCCGTTGGACCTTGGGGTTTAGTGTCATAGGATAAGGGGTTCAATGCTGTTAAGAGTCTTCCACCAGAGAAAGCCAGCCAGGTACTCCGGCACCCGTTCTCTCCATGCGCTTGTCTCTGTACCTCAGCTTTTTGCAGCTCCTCTGGGTCTCTATGAGTCCCTCTCTTTCCTTCTAGTTGTAGAATTTCCACTCAGCCAGATTTCCTGTGGTTCTAGATGATGTCCGTTCTGTCTCTTAGTTGTAGTTTTGAAATTGTTGTGTGAGGCAGCAGTGTAGGTGTTTACCTATGCCACCATCTTGGTTCTCCCGAGATTCCTTCCTTTGAGATTCATATAAAAATGGACTTGGTTCTCTTATATTTGGGTATCTCACTTTTATCCTGTGCCCAATGCTGAGATCTGGGGGTTAAGAGGCAGACAGTGTGGTCTTCTCTAGGAATTTACAATGACTGTTTTGTTCATCATTGCATTCTGCTTCTGAGACTTGGAGAAGGAAGTATATATTGTATAGGGGCTGATGGATGAGTTTATTTTTGAAAAATTAGAACCAACTCATGATTTTTATGGGAACATAAATACTTGGCTAAAATGAAGGAAAAGATGCCAGATCTCAATTTATCCATTACTGGCAACGTCCTTTTGAAAGAGTATTTTATGATCAGGGCTTCTAGAAAGTATAAGTTAAAAAAAAAGTCTTTTTAGGATCTTATTTTTGGATTTTTTTTCTTAAATTTTGAGGAGAAATGCTAAGAACCTATGAAATGACTAAAAGTTGATATGAAGGTAGAGAAGAAAAGAATTGGCTGAGGGATCCATAATCACTGTATTCCTAAAAATTAAAAATAATTTTCTGGCTGGCTTGTGGAATTGGTAATAACTAACAAGTGTCCCATTTCTTTTGCCATTTGGTATAATATAGTGAGACGGTTTAAGCGGAAGCATCTTACAGCCATCGACTGCCAACATTTGTCTCGGAGTCACTTGACTCTGACCCAGCCCTTCAGTCAAAGATGGACAAACAGAGACCCGAACCATGGTCTCTATCCTAGACCCAGAACAAAAAGAGGGACTAGGGGTATGTCTTCCTGAAATGTACCTTGCATTTAGAATCTGTAGTGTGTGTGGCTTTTGAATGTCTCCTAGTATTTGTAAGTACGTATTGTTGTAGTTTGTAGTCCTGTTGCAACATTTTTGACACTTTTTTCATTATTGGTGCATTTTCCATGAAAATCCCTTCCTATTATAAGGCCCCAAGAAAACATGACTGAATAAATTCTATTAGCTTTCTTAATTATAACATGGTAGAAAACACATACCAATATCACCACTATTCCAATCTAGAACCATTTTGATTTCTTGACTCTGCAGTAATCTTTTTTGTCCAATTGCCAGTAGGTCCATTGTATCGTTATTTTTCTCCAAAATGTTCCCTTATTCAGTGATTTCATAGTAAACTGTGCCCTTGGTTACCCTCAAACCTGGACTGCTGCAGTAACACTTTTCCTTGCCTTTAGATTTTATTCCTTTCAGATCTGCTGGAACACACACATCAAGATAATATTTTTGAGTATCATTTCCTGTCATGTCACTCCCATTTAAAAACCGGCAGTGAAATGTCCTGTTATTATTATGGACCCAAACTCAAATTTGCCATCACCTGATATTTATTATTTATTACATGCAAGTTCTATATCTCACAGTTGGTTTTCTTTTCATTTCTCTATATGCCAAATGAATTCCAACTTAAAAAAAATTAATTTATTATTTATTTATATTTTTCAAGAAAAATTATTTTAAATATGTTACATGCAATAAACATTAATATTTTAATAAAAATTTTAACTATAATGTTATATGAAATAAATATTAATATTTCAAGAAAAAAGATTTTAAATAATATTACCAACCATCTTTTAATAATAGATGTATGATCACGATTGCTTTATTTCCCTTTAATATATATATATATATATATATATATATATATATATATAATTACATCATCCAACTTAAATCTTCTCTAGTTGTCTTCAAGTTTATCACTTTTGGAACTGCCATAACCAATTTATGAGGCAATTTTAAACTAAATGATTATATTTTATTTGTTTTGTGTGTGTAAGTCAACTTCTCTATTGTGAGTTTTTTATTGACAAATACTGTCAGCATGTATGTGTTTCAATGGGGAGTCCTAGCACTGAGCATGTAGTAGGCTCTTAATAGATATTGCTGTGACTGAATTATCACAATTAGGAAACATCAAGATTTAACCCAGGCCTGTTAACTTCAAATCTGGGTTTTTATCACATTACCCCAGAAACAAATATAGCTTTATTTTCCTAACATAGGAAAAAAAAATTCTTTTAAAGGCCAAATCTAGGATTTTTTTCAGAATGTTATAAAAACATTGGTTTTTAAAAATATGTTTAAATTCTAAAATGGTTTTTTAAAATGTTTTAAACACATTTAAAAAAAATATTTTTACTAGTAGCTCTGCTCATGAATATGTGGGCCAGTAGCTCTTTGCCTCCCTCCTGTGGGCTCTCCTGTAGCTGTCTCTACTCCCTTCCTCATAGCTTGCTGTCCTGCCCACTCCTGTAGCTCTCTGCTGCCCGCTTGTAGTTTGCTGCTCCACCTTCCTGTAGATCCAAGATCCGGTCATTATGTGGTCAGTTGTTATACCTCATGGTGTAATGAATAATTAGCATATTCCTCTCTTATTATATAGGATTGATTTCAGAGAGGAAGGAAGAAAGAGAGAGAGATAGAAACATTAATGATGAGAGAGAATCATTGATCAGCTGCCTCCTGCATGCCCACACTAGGGATTGAACCTGAAACCCAGGTATGTGCCCTGATTGGGAATCAAACTGTGACCTCTTGGTTCATAGGTTGATGATCAACCACTGAGCTATGCAGGCCAGGCAAGGCTAAACTTAGTTTTGTTCTACTGTCTTATTTCAAAGTAAAAATTCTGGTTAGAGTCATTTCACAAAGGAACCATATATTTTGTTGTATATTAATAAGGTGTTTACCTACTTCATTGGCATTTTACAATAATTTATAAGAGTTTAAAATGCGGTAATGATGTATGAAATCACCTTTGATTCCCCTTAGTGCCTGAAAGGTCTGTGAAGTCAGCACAGTCAAGGGTGAACCTGAGGAGGGGCAGTGAAGGACTAAAGAAGACAGACGATAATAAGGCTGGGATTAGATGGGACCACTGGATAAGGAAACAGTGATTCAGCCTGCAAGTGGAAGCTTTATTCTATAGTCAGAGCACACAAAGCAAAACATGAGAAGTATTCAACATGTTTACAATGTTCTTGTGAGTTTCATTGTGTTTTGGCAGCACTTGCTGTATCTCCCACAACCCATTAGCTACCTAGGAAGGAGCAAGGGAGGACTATAAAGTCAAGCTTAATTATGCAAGGAGGGCCCTGCCACAGCTCAGTCCGAGGCTTAACCCTATAGCCACTCCCTACACTATATATACCATTTTTCATTTTATTTTTGTCTTAGAATCATAGGTGCTTACGAATAAATGTACAAATTAGATTAGATATCACTCTAATACTCTGAAGAGAATTCCTAGTCTTTTCTTTTTATTTTAAAATAAATTAAGGTGTCAGCTGCACAGGAAGAAATGAAAATAAAATGAGTTTAACTCTGTCACATAAAAAAGTAGGTTTTATTGAATCCTGATAACCTGTAGCATTTTTCTTTCTATTTAAGCAGATTTAGATTTTTTTTTATTATAAGAGCAAGCTAGGAGGTGTGAATTTTTTTTTAAATTTATTATTTTTTTACAGAGAGGAAGGGAGAGGGATAGAGAGTTAGAAACATTGATAAGGGAGAGACATTGATCAGCTGCCTCTGGCACACCCCCTGCTGGGGTTGTGCCCACAACCAAGGTACATGCCCTTGACTGGAATCGAACCTGGGACCATTCAGTCCGCAGACCGACGCTCTACCTACTGAGCCAAACTGGTTTCGGCAGGAGGTGTGAATTTTTATAGGTGGATGTTTGAGTGAATATGGGCATTTATTTGCTCTTGGTCCATTCATATGTTCAGTTTGTATATATTACGAAGTATAATGTGATCCTCACACCATCTGAAGATTGGTCTCTGTCATTTCATATGTGTGTCTGACTATATGATGGAGCCAAATATAAATGTATGTGTGTGTGTGTTTTGGGGGGAAATGTTTAAACTCTTTATATAATCAATTAGCCAATAACTATCCTTGCTCTTAATTGAAAATTAATTTGTATCATTTGGGTTTATAACGGGTCAGCAGTCATTATTAATTTCTTGTTATGCTTTTTGGGTTCTCTTTGCAGGTCAAGGATGTCAAAGGTACATCACTGAATTCTTCCCAGTTGGCCACCAGCAGTGTACCAATGACATGGCTAAAAGCAATTCTGTGGGCCAGGACAGCTCTAAGGACTCAGAGGGTGAAATGATCTTTGTTGCAGAAAGCAATTGTGTCCTGTCTCAGGAAGCTGATGGAGAAGCAAGACTGGGCTCAACAGGCTCTGCTCTGCTGGCAAGGAAGCGCTCTCGGTCCTTTGAGGATGAAAGGAATCAAGCTTCAGGGACCAATCACTGGCGTGGGGTTCCTAAAAAAACCTCACAGGATTATTTGCCCCTATCCTGCACACAGGCCAGGGATGCCAGACTCAAAGCAGAGGGCTTATGGTCCTGGCTCTCTGCAGAGACTGAAGAATCCAGCCAAGAAGTAGAGAAAATGGATCATGATCCCATTCCCGACACTTATTATGGGCTTCTTGGAACCTTGCCCTGCCAAGAACCCCAGAGCCATATCTGCAGTCTGCCCAGCGAAGTTCTAAGGCACATTTTTGCTTTCCTCCCTGTGGAAGATCTCTATTGGAATCTGTGCTTGGTGTGCCACCTTTGGAGGGAGATAATTAGTGATCCACTGGTAGGTAAAACATTTGGAGTTCTCTGATGTTTTCTCTAAAAATAAAAAGATTAGCTTCCCTAATACATACTTTTTTTTTTTTAAATCTTTATTGTTGAGAGTATTATAGATATTTCCCCTTTTTCTCCCCTATTGCTCCACTTCTACCCTGTTCCCACTCTGCCCCAGGCCTTCACCACTCCATTGTCTGTATCCACAGGTAATGCAAATATGTATATAAGTTCTTTGGTTAAGCTCTTTCCACCCTTTTGCCCCCTTTACTCTGAGATTTATCAGTCTGTACCATGTTGCCATGCCTCTGGTTTTATTTTATTCATTAGTTTATTTTGTTTATTAGACTCCTTGTTCATTTATTTGATTTTTAGATTCCATTGTTGATATATTTATTTCCATTTTATTGTTCATATTTTTTCTTTTCTTCTTCTTAAAGAAGACCCTTCAACATTTCTTGTAATACTGGTTTCATGGTGATGAACTCCTTTAGCTTTTTCTTACCTGTGAAGCTCTTTTCTGACCTTCAATCCTAAATGATAGCTTTATGGGTAGATTAATCTTGGTTGTAGGTCCTTGCTATTCATCACTTTGAATATTTCTTGCCACTTCCTTCTGGCCTGAAAAGTTTCTGTTGAGAAATCAGCTGGCAGACATAATGGGTGCTCCCTTGTAGGTAAGTAACTGCTTTTCTATTGCTGCTTTTAAGATCCTCTCTTTGTTTTTAACCTTTGCCATTTTAATTATGATGTGTTTTGGTATGGGATTCTTTGGGTTCCTCTTGTTTGGGACTCTGTGCTTCCTCGGAGTCTATTTCTTTCACTAGGTCTATTTCTTTCACCAGGTAGGGGAAGTTTTATTATTTCTTCAAATAGGTTTTCAATATCTTTCTTTTCTTCTGGCACCCCCATAATGCAAATGTTGATATGCTTGAAGTTGACCCAGAGGCCCCTCTTATTTTTGGATTCTTTTTTCTTTTTTCTTTGGATTGGTGGTTTTTGCTTCCTCATATTCTAGATCACTGATTTTATTCTTGGCATCCTCTACTGTTGAATCCCTATAAATTATTCTTTATTTCAGTTAGTATATGTTTAATTTTGGGCTGGTCCTTTTTCATGTCTTTGTTTTCACTAATGTTCTTGAAATTCTCACTAAGTCCCTTAAACTCATTATTAAGATCCTTGAGCATCCTTATAACAATTGTTTTGAACTCTGTAGTAGTTTGTTTGCTTCCATTTAATTTAGTTCCTTTTCTGGAGATTTCTTCTGTTCTTTAATTTGTGACATGTTTCTTTGTCTCTGAATTTGGCTGTTTTGATGTTTTTGTTTCTATCTATTAGGTAGAGCTGCTGTGTCTCCTGGAATTGGTAGAGTGGTTTGTGTAATAGGTGTTCTATAGGGTCCAGTGGCTTAGCCTCCCTAGTCACCTGAGTTGGGCACTCTAAGTTGCACTCCTATATGGGCTGTGTGCAAAGTCTTATTGTAGTTGAGCCTTGATTGCTCTTGGCATCACTGGAAGGAATTTACTTCCAGGCCAATTGGCTGTGAGGACCAGCTGTAACTACTGTTGTGCAAGAGACACCCCTATGGTGCAGGACTTGCTTTAGTGGGGCTTTGGTGCTCATTGAATCTGCCTCTTGAGTGTGTTGCTTGTGAAATTGTAGAGTTGTAATCTGGTGTGGTCTGAAGTTACCCACTGGGAACACTGGCTCTGGGGCCTCCTGGGAAGTGCAAAGTCAACTACTACCTGTGGCCACCTGGCAGGAGCTACAGAGCAATCTGCAAATGGCTGCTACTTGTATTGGGCTTAGAAGCACCAAGGTGAGGCCAAGCTGTGAAACAAGACAGGCTGGTAGTGCGGGGTCTTGGACCTCTTATTGATAGATATGGGGCACTCTGATGCCATCTGCTGCTTGTTTGAGAAATTTTAGGAGAGTCTGAAGCCTGAGACAGGACAAGCCATTCATATGGAAAAGCTGCTTCAAACAGCTTGGATGGGACTGCAAATTGGGTGGGGCAGGGTCTCAGGAAATCACCAGGGTGGAGTTAACAGTGTAAGCCAGGTTGTGGAGACAGATATGGTTACCAGTAACTCTGCAATGGTAGAGGTCTTAGCATAGGAATAATGGACTCTGAATAATGAACCCTATGAGCACCCCTGTCTTGGCACCCCTAAGTTCTTGCTGCTATTCCAGACAGTCCAGTTCTCCATATGTCTCTGGGTACCCCAAGCTTCTGCCCCAGTGCTGGAGGTCAGAGGGAGTGAGTCTGAGTAAGTCTGTGCCTGGGCTCTTTAAGAGGAATAGCCTGGGACTAGCAACCTCCATATCATTCAGCCATAATTCCTGCTGGTTTTTATTTATTATTATTATTATTATTATTATTGTTCTTTTATATCATTTTATTTTTTTAAATTTAATAAATCTTTATTGTTCAAATTATTACAGTTGTTCCTCTTTTTCCCCCCAATAACTCCCCTCCACTTGGTTCTCACCCCATCCTCTGCCCTGACCTCCCCTGCATTGTCCTCATTTACAGGTGTACAATCTTTGTCCAGTCTCTCCTCGCAACCACCCGTTCCCCCTGAGAATTGTCAGTTCACTTCCTTTCTATGCCCCTGATTCTATTATATTCACCAGTTTATTCTGTTCATCAGATTTTCAGTTCACTTGACTTTTAGATTCACTTATTGTTAGATATGTATTTGTTATTCATAATTTTTATCTTTATCTTTTTCTTCTTCTTCCTCTTCTTAAAGAGTACCTTTCACATTTTATATAATGCTGGTTTGGTGTTGATGTACTCCTTTAGCTTTTTCTTATCTGTGAAGCTCTTTAACTGACTTTCAATTTTGAATGATAGCTTTGCTAGGTAGAGTAATCTTGGTTATAGGTTCTTGCTATTCATCACTTTGACTATTTCTTGCCACTCCCATCTGGTCTGCATAGTTTCTGCTGAGAAATCAGCTGACAGTTGTATGGGTGCTCTTCTGTAGGTAATTAACTGTTTTTCTCTTACTGCTTTTAATATTGTCTCTTTGTCTTTTGCTCTTGGCATTTTAATTATGATGTGTCTTCGTATGGCCCTCTTTGGATTCATTTTGTTTGAGGTTCTGTGCGCTTCTTGGACTTGTAAGTCTGTTTCTTTCACCAGATGGGGAAGTTTTCAGCCATTATTTCTTTAAATAGGTTTTCAGTATCTTGCTCTCTCTCTTCTTCTGGCACCCCCATAATTCTGATGTTGGTATACTTGAAGTAGTCTCAGAGGCTCCTTACACTATCCTCAAATTTTTGGATTCTTTTTTCTTTTTCTTTTCCAATTGAGTGTTTTCTGCTTCTTTGTACTTCAAATTTTTTACTTGATTCTTGCATTCCTCTTGTCTGCTCTTAGGTCTCTGTATAATAGTTTTTATTTTAGTCAGTGTGTGTTTAATTTGTAGTTGGTGCTTTTTCATCTCCTCTTGGGTCTTGCTAAATTTATCAATTTTTTTAAGAAAATTCTTGAAAAACTTTACAACTGTGGTTTTGAACTCTATATCCAGTCGTTTGTTTTCCTCCATTTTTTCGTTTGTGATCTCTTTCTTTGTCTTGGCATTTTTCACTGCTTCCTGATTTGGTAGAGTAGCTTTGTGTGCTAGGTGTCCTATATGGCCCAGTAGCTCTGCCTCCCAGTTACCTGAGGTGGACACTCTTAGTGCATCCCTTTGTGGACTGTATTATAGCCTTGTTGTAGTTAAGTCTTGATTGTTGTTGGTATCACTGGGGGAAATTGACCTCTAGGACAATTAGTTGTAAGGATCAGCTGTGTCTATACTTGGAGAACTTCTGTTCTGGAGTCAGCCTTGTAATACAAACTTGCAAAATTGCAAAAGCCTCTGTGCTCAGCTTGGATGGGGCGGAGTCTCAGAGCTGATCTGACAGCCTTGACTTCCTGTAAGCCCTACCCTACGTGGACCCTGGATCTCAGTGTCCCTTGGTAATCGCTGCAGCCCTCTTTCTGTGCACTTGAGCTCATGCGCTCCAGACCTCTACCTTTTGTGTCTCCCCTGAGTTTCTGTGCACTCCAAGATCTCTATGAGTCTGGGTCCCCAGGTTGTCACTTGAAACTGGGATTCAGTGCAGTTGGAAGTGGAGTTCAGTGCAGTTGGGAGGTTCAGTCTTCCTCCTGCTAGAGAAAGCCATTGGCACAATCAGCAATCAGTCCTCTCTGCGCACACTGGCGCGTATACCTCCAGACCTCTGTCTTTCCCCGCTCCTCTGAGTTTCCCTGAGTTTCTGTTCACTCCTCCCTTTTTTCGACAGTCCAGACTCCCCCCATATGAGTCTTGCACGGAACTGGGGTTCAGTGCAGTCCGAACTGGGGTTCAGTGCAGTCGGGAGTTTCTGTCTTCCTTCCGCTAGAGGAAGCCAGCCTGGCCCTCCACCACCCGTCCTCTCCACCTGCATGTCTCTGTACCTCAGCTTTTTGCAGCTCCTCTGAGTCTCCATGAGCCCCTTTCTTTCCTTCTAGTTGTAGAATTTCCACTCAGCCAGCTTTTCTGTGGTTCTGGATGATGACCGTTCTGTCTTTTAGCTGTAGTTTTGAAACTGTTGCACATAACAGCCGTTTAGGTGTTCACCTATGCCGCCACCTTAGTTTTCCCTGCTGGTTTTTATAGGATGAAGTGATGGGGACTTCTCTTCCCATTACTGGAATCCTAGGCTGGGGTCTGGTGTGGGGCTGGACCCCTTGGCTCCTCCCAGGAGGCCTCCACAGCTGAGATATCCCTCCCAAATAAAAATTGCCACATGTGGGTATCAGACCAGCCCATTCTGCAGCTCTGTCCGTCCTATTAGTCTCAGTGTAGTTTCTTCTTTATTTCTCTAGTTGTAAAACTTCCATTCAGCTAGATTTCAGTGGTTCTGAATGATGGTTGTTCTGGGATTTTAGTTGTACCATATTTTCCGGCCTATAAGATGACTGGGCATATAAGATGACCCCCAACTTTCCCAGTTAAAATATAGAGTTTGGAATATACTCACCATATAAAACTATCCCTCTTCCAACACATAACAAATAAAAATTAAAAAACCCCATCAGATATGATTTCAATATGGTAATTTTAATTCAAATGCTTATGACATGCAGGTACTTAGCAGGAAAACTGTCACTTATAAACATAAGGCTGTTTGTCATCAAACATGTAAACATAAAACAGTGCACGTGGATTAAACTTTTCCTAATTCACTCTAAAGCTGAAAGGAAGGATAAGACAATAAACCCATGGGAGCTGCCATGCTGTTTGTTTTCTAAGCTGTCAAACCAAACTGGAACTGATGATGATAGGAAGTCCCTAGCGAGTTAGCAACGCCCATCATAACTGCAAGCTACGGTATTTTTACAGGTTTTGCTGGCATGACAGTTTCCCTTTAAAAGCCTTCAAAATCCTCCTGTTCATCATCTGATATCATAAGTACATCAATGACATCTTGTGATACATTTGTAAGACAGTCATCATATGGTCGAATTCCGTATCAGATGGTGTGGTCTCAGCTTCGGCTTCCTCTTCATCTTGCCACAAGTAGTCGTCCTCCATACCATCTAATGAATTTGATATGCCACACTTCTTGAAAGACTTGATTACTGTTTCTGCATCAATATCATTCCAGGCTTTTATGATAAACTTGCACAAAACATCCAACTGTGGAGCACGCATGTTTCGTCCTTTTGTGAATGACTTTTTGTCACTAGCCATTCATTCATTCCACGTTCTTGAATACAATCTTTAAATGGCTTGTTTAGGCACACATCCAGTGGCTGTACCAAGGATATCAATCCTGCAGGAATAACTGCCGCATCTGTGTTTAGTCTTGCAAGCCTTTGCTTGGTGCTGGGAGTTAATGAGCCCTGAATATATCCCACATCAGTAGACTACTTCATTTTTGAATAAGTCTATCTGGTCCCCTGCTCCATTCATTATCAAGCCATAGCTTTACCCCTTCTTCATCCATCCAGCCTTTTTTATTCACATGTACAAAACAACCAACAGGGAACTTGAGTTTCGGCATTGTTTTTCTTTTAAAAATAATCATTGGTCTCAGTTTGGCACCATCAGCTGTGCATCCTAGTACCACTGTAAAACTAGACTTCTCATGTTCTGTTATTTTAATTAAAATTGTTTTTTCACCTTTTTGATGGACAGTTTTATTTTCAACCATATCAGAATTCATTGGGGTTTCATCCATATTTCTAATACTACTTAACGCATAGCCATGTTTAGTGCACTGTATCGATGGAAACTATTTACTTTGCTATCAAGATCTGCAGGTAATTTTTGGGCAATTTTCGTCAATACCATATTATGCCCTCCCATGAATCTAGTACACCAGGATATAGTGGCCTTAAATCTGTTGCTGTGATCTGGGTTAGATTTGGCCCACTGATGTGCAAACAAACATATTTTATTTTGTGTCACTACATAACCCTTTTGGCGATGCTCATTCACCATGTCTGCTACACGTTTTCAAGTTCTGGCCAATGTGGGGTGCCTCTTCTTAATGCAAACTTACCCCTTAGCATACTCTTTAATGCTTTTTCATTTGCTTCCCAGTCCCAAACTATCTTTTCTGTTACTCCATATTGTCTTGCAGCAGTGCAGTTATTATGTTCCAAGGCAAAGTTTATAACTTTATTTGAAACTGGCTTCATATTTCTTTCTTCTTGCTGGTGGGGCCATGATGGGGTTTTGACTGTAGGACATTTGTATACTGTACTATATGTACAGGTGCTATACAGTATGAACAGGTACAGATACTGGTGCTATACTGTATGTGGTACCCAGTATACAACAACCAGCCAATCACAGAAAGCGATGTACCTTACCAGCAATTGGCTGGTTGTTGTATACAAAGCCTGCTTGGATTGGTCAGCTCTCCTTGCCTGCCCAGCCCTCCCTGTCTCCAAGACTATCAGAGCGGTAGCACAAACACGCCTCTTTCACTCATCTGGCCCGCCCTTGTATCCTATTACCTCCTTCTCTGCCTCTCAGATCTCACAAATGCGTGCCTGTGCTACTTCAGGAGTGAGGTCTGAGAGGCAGAGAAGGGGGTACAGTAATAGGATACAAGGGCGGGCCAGACAGATGAAAGAGGCGTGTTTTTATGGGCAGAGCGCCGCTCTATCTCTTTTTTTTCCATACCTGGCGTCCCGGCCACTTGCAGCTTGCTCTGCCCTTCACTTACACCTTCCAGGTGAGCGCCCCTCATCTCGTCATCAGGACATCGAGTCACTTCTTTCCATGAATCCTGGCGAGTGGATTTTCTTCTACCATACTTGTACAGTGCCGCCTTGCTGCTTTCATATAGTCGCTGCATATGGCGGGGATGCGGCCATGGTTGTTTTTGAGCTTCCTCCCCTACTCCCCTCCACATGCCGTGACCACAGATTCTCCAGTCTGGCTCGAAAGTTTCAGCACTGCCCTGTAAGACGACACCCGGTGTAAGACGACCCCCGACTTTTGAGAAGGTTTTCCTGGGTTAAAAAGTCATTTTATACGCTGGAAAATAACGGTAATTTTGATGTGGTTTTTGGAGTTGGTAAGTAGCAGCATTTACCTATGCCACCATCTTGATTCTCCAATACATTCTTCTGATTATAGTGTTTAGTTTTCATTTGTCTCCAGAATAATATCCAAATTCCCTGGAGGCAGGTAAGGCTTTCCATGTTTTTCCCACTTTATCTCAGCTTCACTGCTCACTTCTCAACACATCCTTGTGTTCCATCCACAACACATGAATTGTTACATTTTAACCAAAGACTGCATATTCCTTTCCACATGATCTAAACACTCCAACTCACCCCCATGTAAAGAGTTCCTCATATCTGTTTTGATGTGCTGTGTTTTTGTTTTCATTTGTCTCAAGGTATTTTCTAATTTCTTCATGATTTCTTTTTGACCCATTGCTTGTTTTAAGAGTGTGTTGTTTAATTTTCATGTATTTGTGGGGGATTTTCTTGTTGGCTTTTTTCCCCCCTGCTACTGATTTCTCATTTCATTCCACAGGGATTGAAAAAGATACTTTCTATAATTTCAGTCCTTTAAGATTTGTTAAGATCTGTTTGGTGGCCTAGGATGTGATCTATTTTGGAAAATGTTTCATTCACTTGAGAAGACTATTCTACTGTTGTTGGGCGGAATGTTCTGTATAGGTCTGTTGGGTTCAATGAAATGATTGTTTCCTAATTGCTCTTCTGACTGGTTGTGATATACATTCTTGAAAGTAGAGTATTGAAGCCTTTATTGCTATTATATTGCTGTCTATTTTTTCCTTCTATTCTGTTGGTGTTTGTTTCCTAGATTTAGGAACTCTATTGTTAGTACATATATGCTTACAATTGTTACATCTTATTGGTAAATTGACCCTTTTATATTATATAGTCTTCTTTGTCTCTTATAATAGTTTTTGACTTAGTGTCTCTCTTGTCTGAAATTAGTATAGACACAGCTTTCATTTTGTTTAATCGTCATTGACACTCTGAGCCATTGTTTGCTGCTATTTCGATAGTGAAATTGAAGCACTAGCTTTTCCCGATTCTATGTAAAGTTAGTGTTGCAACCAAAACCAAGACTTAGTTCTCATAGTTTCCAACCAAAATTCGTGTAATGTTTGTACCCTGTTTGCTCAGCTTTTGAATTGTGTTATAATTGCCTTTTTAAAACAATATGCTTTTATTGATTTTAGAGAGAGAGAAAAGGAAGAGAGAGAAACATCAACATCAAATTGGCTGTCTCCTGTATGCCACCTGCTGGCGATTGAGCTGTAAGCCAGGCATGTGCGCTGATCTGGGATTGAACTTGCGACCTCCTGGTGCATGGATCAACGCTCAATTACTGAGCCACACTCCCTGGGATAATTGCTTTTTAATTGGTAGAAGGTAATCCATATATTTGTGGCCTTATCTGCTCTCTAATAGCCATTGCCTACATGTTATTTTGGATTTTTTCAACTATATAGTTCATTCCTTGGAAAAAGCTGTATCATCAATACCTGATGAATGAAGAGCAAGCTGTCAGCAAAGTGGATGGCATATTGTTGAACCAGGGTATTGAGAAAGAGTCGGATCTTTGTGTGCTGAACCTCATCCGGTGAGTTGCTTTCCTTCTTCGAAGAAGACAGTTTCTGAAGTCCTTTTGCTTATATAATCACTTATGATCATCTTTCTCATGGACTCCTCTGTGAATGTCTTACAGCTACACAGCCACCACTAAATGCTCCCCAAGTGTGGATCCTGGAAAGGCACTGTGGAGTCTGAGGGATCACCACCTCCTTCCTGAGGCAGAGGCCTGCGTGCGTCAACACCTCCCTGACCTTTACAACGCTGCTGCAGTAAGTGAAGAGACTGTGACACCTTTTTCTTATTGGAAGAAAAGTGTAGTGGTGATTAATTTTGGCTGAAGGTTATTTTAGATTTAAAAAAATCTTTAATCTGTTTTGAAGCCTTAATCCTGTCATTGGTCCCATTAGAGAAGTAAAAGTCCACATTGTTGTAGATTCTTAAATCTGGAAGTAATTTTAAAAAGTATTTAGTTCAGCCATGGCTGGCATGGTCAGCAATTAGAGCATCAGCCCTTGTACTAAAGGGTCTCAGATTTGAATCAGCAATTAGAGCATCAGACCTTGTACCAAAGGATCTCGGATTTGAATCCCTGTCAAAGGCACATACTTGTTGCAGATCCCACTCCCTGCATTGGTCTGGGCACATGTGGGCGGCAACCAATGTGTCTTTCTCTCTCTTTCTCTCTCACCTGCCTCCCTTCCACTCTTTAAAAATCCATGGTAAAAAACAAAAAACAAACTGGTAGAAGGTAATCCATATATTTGTGGCAACAAAAAACAAAACACACACACACACACACACACACACACACATACACACACACGTGCATATTTAGAGAATGGTGTAAGTCCCAGCAAACCTTTCGGGGTGCCCACTTTGTGTATCTCTGTGGACATGCCTTTCTAGCCATCTCTAACAATACAGGGTAGCTTCATTCTCCTAATTGCTACGCTGCTGCTGAGATGAGTAATGAAGTATGTGATTGAAGAAGTCAGAATTGCTTAATAATTTAACAAGATTTGTGCTCAGAAAATATCAAAGAGACCCTGTCAAGATTACAAACAAACAAACAAAAACCATTCAGTTCAGCCTTGGCCAGTGTGGCTCAGTTGCTTGAGTGTCTTCGTGTGCACCAGTATGGCACCAGTTCAATTCCTAGTCAGAGTATATGCCCAGATTGTGGGCTTGATTCCCAGTAGAAGGTATATAGGAGGCAGTGGATTGATGTTTTTCTCTCACATCAATAATTGTCTTTCTTTCTGCCCTTCTCCCTTCCTTTCTGTCTCTCTCTCTCAAAAAAAAAAATCAGTAAAAACATATTAAAAACACACATTTGGTTAATGTTTCATTCTTTTGAGGAATCCTTAATAGAAGAGGGTCATCTAACCTCTGGACACTTTGATTAATAAGAATTTCTTTACAGGAAAGCCCATTCCATCAACAAGGTGGGTTATATGAGGACCAGAGAAATTCAAAGTCTTCTTACAGATGTACAATGAGTTAATGAGAAGCTGGAAATAGTCCTGAGTTTCCTGATTTATAGCTTCTCATTTAGATCATGTATTTTCAAATTTTATTTTAGAAGCTTGATGTAACCTTAACCTGTATTCTGCAGCCAGTAGAGGTCTGAAAACCCATCCATGTGTATTTTTCTTTCTGTCTTCAGTGAAGTGATTGTTGATGATGGTGGAGTAAGTTTTCTTTCACAGGATGGTGGTAGTGAGAGGTGCAGGGAATGTACCTTTCTTAGAATGCGTTTTTTTAACAGAGAGACTTGTAGTAAACTTAAGAATGATAAAAATATATGTCCCATTATTGACTATTTCCATGTTAGTGAACATTTTCTTAGACATTACTAAGTGCAGCAGACTGTGTTGTAGTATTAGATTTTCAATAATTTAATTTTTGTTTTATTTAATATTTAATAATTATTAAATAAAAACATATAGAAAGTATTAAATTAATATCTTAATGCCAGAGAATTGTAAATCTTGATTTTCCCCCTAAAGAGTGCTGTCTTCTTTTGTATCTTCCATCATTTGTGCTTCCTAATTAGGTACCCATTTAATAGTGATACTGTTGTGACTCTGTTGAGTATCTTTGGATCCGAGAGCTCACACTGACGTGGAGAAGAAGGGTGGGGAGGTGATAGCATCATCTCTATGCAGGAGTTTATGTAAAATACTTAATACATGTTATTTAGTTATACTAAACACTCAAATCCAGAAGTAATTAGGATGAAGGAATATAGCCTTGGTTGGTGTAGCTCAATTGGTTGGGTATCGTTCTATGCACCAAGAGGTTGCTGGTTCAATTGCCAGTCAAGGACACATGTCCTGTTGCAGGCTCCATTCCTGGTAGGGATTGTATAGGAGGCAGCCAGCCAGTGTTGCACTCTCACATCATTGGTTCTCTCTCTCCTCCCACTTCCACTCTCTCTAAAACTCAGTAAACTATTTTTAAAAATATATACCATATATTTCTTCCTTTTTAAAAAAGGAAGAAAGAATCCATGGCAAAAGAAAGGTTGCCATTTCCCAGATATCATTTGGGAAGTTTGCATTCATTTCAGACCATCTGTAGATGGTACCTGAACCCCAACCTTGGGTTTCTTCACTGATTGTTTGATGTGATCTTTATTAATTGTGACCTGTGTTTTGGGGTCTTTTCTTCCATTCCTGGTCCATCTCCCTCTAGGGTGTCAACATGTGGGCTTTGGTAGCAGCCATTGTTCTCCTCTCCAGCAGTGTGAATGACATCCAGCAGTTACTCTTCTGCCTCAGAAGACCAAGCTCCACCGTGACAATGCCAGACATCACTGAGACCTTATACTGCATTGCTGTACTTCTCTATGCCATGAGGGAGAAGGGAATTAACATCAGCAATCGGTAAAGTGGTGGGACTGAGAATGGAAACTACGATAAAGTGAAAGGTCCTAGACATGCAACAAGTCCCAGCTCTGCCACTTGCACACTAGGCAAGCCATGAAACTCACACTGCTCAGTTTTGTTATCTAGTGCTGGGAGACAGATACTGCATTAGTAGATGTATTAAACAAGAACATTTTACTGAAATATTAGTAGTGCAAAGAAAAAAAAAACACACAGAATGATAGGCAAGGGAAATGAGGAGTACTACTTTTTTTTAAATTTAATAAATCTTTATTGTTCGGATTATTACAATTGTTCCTCCCCCCCCATAACTCCCCTCCACCCAGTTCCCACCCTTCCCTCTGCCCTAACCTCCCCCACATTGTCCTCATCCATAGGTATATGATTTTTGTCCCATCTCTCCTCCCATCCCCATCATCCCTTTTCCCCTGAGAATTGTCAGTCCACTCCCTTTCTATGCCCCTGATTCTATTATAATCACCATTTTATTCTGTTTATCAGATTTTTTATTCACTTGATTTTTAGATTCACTTGTTGATAGATATGTATTTGTTATTCCCAATTTTTATCTTTACCTTTGTCTTCTTCTTCTTCTTCTTAAAGAGTACCTTTCAACATTTCATATAATACTGGTTTATCATTGATGAACTCCTTTAGCTTTTTCTTAATCTGTGAAGCTCTTAATCTAATCTTCAATTCTGAATGATAGCTTTGCTGGGTAGAGTAATCTTGGTTATAGGTTCTTGCTATTCATCACTTTGAATATTTCTTGCCACTCCTGTCTGGCCTGCATAGTTTCTGTTGAGAAATCAGCTGACATTTGTATGGGTGCTCCCTTGTAGGTAATGAACTGTTTTTCTCTTGCTGCTTTTAATATTCTCTCTTTGTCTCTTGGCATTTTAATTATGATGTGTCTTGGTGTGGCCCTTTTTGGATTCCTTTTGTTTGGGGTTCTGTGCACTTCCTGGACTTGTAAGTCTATTTCTTTCACCAGGTAGGGGAAGTTTTCAGTCATTATTTCTTCATATAGATTTTCAATATCTTACTCTCTCTCTTCTTCTGGCATCCCCATAATTCTGATGTTGGTAAGCTTGAAGTTGTCTGCTTCTTTGTATTTCACATCTTTGACTTGATTCTTGCATTTCTCTAGTCTGCTCTTAGGTCTCTGTATAATAGTTTTTATTTCTGTCATTGTGTGTCTAATTTCTGGTTGGTCCTTTTTCATCTCCTCTTGAGTCTTACTAAATTTATCCATCTTTTCTAGGAAATGAAAAACCTTATAACTGTGGTTTTGAATTCTATATTTAGTCATTTGTTTTTCTCCATTGCTTTTGTTTGTGATCTGTTTCTCTGTCTATGCATTTTCACTGCTTCCCTGGTAGAGTAGCTTTGTATGCTAGGTGTCCTATATGGCCCCATAGCTCCGCCTCTCCAGTTACCTGAGGTGGACTCTGTTGGTGCACCTCTTTGTGGACTGTATGTGCAGCCTTGTTGTAGTTAAGTCTTGATTGTTGTTAGTATCACTGCGGGGGGTTGGGAGGAATTGACCTAAGCCAATTGGTTGTGAGGATCAGCTGTGTTTCCACCAGGAGAACTTCTGTTCTGGAGTCAGCCTTATGATACAAGACTTGCAAAATTGCAAGACAGGTAGTGTGACTGTGCTCACCTTGGATAAGGCGGAGTCTCAGGGATGAACAGACAGCCTTGGCTTCCCCTGAACCCTGCCCTATGTGGCCCCTGGATCTCAGTATCCCTTGGTAATCGCTTCAGCCTTCTCTTTACACATTCGCACCCATGCGCCTCCAGACCTCTGCTTTTCGTGTCTCCCCTGAGTTTCCATGCACTCCAGGGACCCATGTGAGTCTAGGTCCCCAAGGCGTCATTTGAAACTGTGATTCAGTGTAGTTGGAAGTGGAGTTCGGCGCAGTGGGGAGGTTCAGTCTTCCTCCTATTAGAGAAAGCCAGTGGCACAATCAGCAGTCAGTCCTCTCTGTGTGCACTGATGCACGCATCTCCAGACCTCTGGCTCCCCTG
This sequence comes from Lasiurus borealis, assembly GCA_004026805.1. Taxonomy (NCBI): domain Eukaryota; kingdom Metazoa; phylum Chordata; class Mammalia; order Chiroptera; family Vespertilionidae; genus Lasiurus; species Lasiurus borealis. The sequence continues at coordinate 2,866 of PVJN01009611.1, read as the reverse complement.
AGTTTCCCTGAGTTTCCGTGCACACCTCCCTTTTTTCGACAGTCCAGACTCCTCCTGTATGAATCTTGCCCATACAGGAGGTTCAGTGCAATTGGAACTGAGTTTCAGTGCAGTCTGGAGTTTCTGTCTCCCTTCTGCAAAAGGAAGCCAGGCAGGCCCTCTGCCGCCCGTCCTCTCCATGCACAGCTCTCTGTACCTTAGCTTTTTGCAGCTCCTCTGAGTCTCCATGAGCCCCTCTCTTTACTTCTAGGTGTAGAATTTCCACTTAGCCAGCTTTTCTGTGGTTCTGGATGATGTCCGTTTTATCTTTTAGCTGTAGTTTTGAAATTGTTATGTGATGCAGCAGTTTAGGTGTTCACCTATGCTGCCATCTTGGTTTCCTATTGAGTACCACTTTAGATGGGTAAAAAAAGGCTTTTCTGAGGAAGTATCATCTAAATTGAAATGTGAATGTCAGGAAGAGCTGGCCATTTTTGTGGGGAGAGCATTTTAGCAGAAGGAATAGATAACTTAAGGGCCCAAAGATTGGAATGAATTTAGTATATACAAAGAACAGAGAAGTTTAATGACAAGTATGTGGTGAATAAGAGGGAAAGTGGCATATTATTATGAGAAGTCTGCAGTGACCAGATGAAGGAAAATGTTGTATAGAATATGTAAGGAATTAGAGTGAAATTTAAGGTATGAAGCTCAGCTTCTGGAAGGCTCTGGCCTGGAGACAGGCAGTGTGACAGTGCAGAAGATCCAGGAGAACCAGACATTCTAGAGAGGATAATCAGATTTCCTTTCTGGAATTAGTGAGTCTTAGGAGGAACATGGTGGTGGCACTAGGTAATGTTCAAGGATGGAACATTTAGTCTCCAGAGATGTAAGAGTATTTGCTGTGTTTCTGAGATATATTTCAATTCATTCATTAAATATTGCTTATGTTGTTCCCACTCCATGGCATTGAGATGTGGAGGAAGGAACTTCATGACATAATTCAGACAAGACAAATACACAAATGATGAATAATGACCATAAGTGCAAATATGAACCTACAAATTATCTGCACATTTACATGGACATAGATGAGGAATGGGAAACATGTAGTGTTTATATCTTTTTTCCCCTGCTTTACCTGGGAGGTAATTTTTTATTTTTCCACTTGTATCAAGGAATACTATCAAATTTCACTTACTGGGCTAGAGACTCTTATGTTGTTAGCGAAAAACTTGACCCTTACATATATTTGTGAGTTTATTGGCCACCAGTGATCTCAACTCCAAGCTCTAACAGTATACAGTCCTGGGAGATAATCTTTTTAATTTTTAATTTTTATTGATTTCAGAGAGGAAGGGAGAGGGAGAGGGTGAGGGAGAAGGAGAGAGAGAGAACCATCAGTGATGAGAGAGAACCATTGATTGGTTATCTCTGGCACACCCCACACTGGGGATTAAGCCTGCAACCTAGGCATGTGCTCTTTGAACCCAGGACCCTTCAGTCCGCAGGCTGACACTCTATCCACTGAGCCAAATCAACTAGGGCTTGGGAGATAATCTTAATGTGACCAGAGACTGAAATGTTATTTAGACTAAATGTTATTTAGTCTCTCTCTAAAACTCAATAAACTATTTTTAAAAATATATACCATACTTAAAAAGAAGAAGAAAAATAATAATAAGAAGGAATCCAGGGAAAAAGAAATCTTAATATGACTAGAGACTGAAATGTATCATTAAAAGTATTTATTTCATCAAGAAGATTGATGTGTGGAGGCCACCTGTTCTCACTCCAGGAATGGGGAGCAATGCACTAAATGGTGGGCAATTGGTGATAGAAGAAGATGAGTTTAGGCTCATATGAACAGAGAGGTTTGGAGTGACTTGTAATGGGACATGTTTAACCATGTCCAGTGCCTCTTCTGAGTGCAGTGTGTTGTCTTTGGTCTTTATTGGTGACTTGGAGGATGTTTTGTTTTTTAGTGTTTAGTAATTGTATTTTGTTACTCATGCGGCACCCTTCCTTTGGGGCCTTAAAAGATAGAAAGCTCTTCATGCTTCTAAACCAATATCACCTCACAGGGAGCAATAGGGGACCACAAAGATAAGATGATGTTACATTGATGTTGAACAAGAATCTCACTAGGAACAGAATTTACATTTGTTTTCAAATAATTCTTACTGTTTTTGTGATTATTTGTATATATGTTAGCAGCTAATGAATGCCTTGTTCCCCAAAGAATATGCCCTGGTCCTTCTCCTTTTGCCATTGCACACTGAAGCCAGGGTCTTTTCTAGAACTGTGCTCTTCAAGAGGGCTTTCGCCAGCTCTCGGTATATTTAAATTCTTTTCTTTCCTTTTTATCACAAAATGGTCAGAAGTTTTTGTTTTTTATTTTTTAGCAATGGTAAAGAATTAAATTCAACCCAGGAGAAATACGATACAGATTATGGCTTAATTTGATACTTTCTAAATCTGCTTTTTCCTGTTAGGATTCATTACAACATCTTCTATTGCCTGTATCTTCAGGAGAATTCCTGTACTCAGGCCACAGAAGTTAAAGAGGAAACATCAGTTTGGCCAGGGTATGTATATAAATAACTAAAAGTAAGTAAGAGAAAAAGAGAGAGGGTGGGGGGGATAACTCCTATTCTTGACTTGATCATACTTAAAGGAGGAGAGGTGTTTTGTTTTAACAACTTTATTGAGGTATAATTTACATAAAATTCACCCATTTTACAGTTCAATGATTTTTAGTAATTTTACTGAGTATGCAATCAATATCATAGTCTAGTTTTAAAACACTTTTATCACCCCAAAAGAGAGATCTTTTCTTTGGTTAAATTTTGTTCATCTGATTTGCCTGTTTGGTTTTTGATAGTCT
>PVJN01009610.1:0-62480 GCA_004026805.1 Lasiurus borealis | reverse complement strand
TCTATTAATGGAAGAAGTGCTTTGCTGGAGATACCCCTATGGGACAGAACTTGCTTCAGTGGGGCTTTGGTGCTCACCGAGTCTGCCTTTTGAGTTTGTCACTTATGTATGTGAGGGGTTTAAATCTGGTGTCATTTCACACTAACCTCTAGGTACACTGGTTCCTAGATCTTCAAGGAGGTGCCAGTCAGCTAGTGTCTGAGGCCATCCAGCAGGAGCTACAGGGAGCTCTGCAGATTTCTCCTCTTTGCTTGGAGTTTGGAAGTTTTGGAGTTGTCTGACCCAGATGCAATTTGTTAGCTTAAGCTGCCAGAGGGCAGGCCATTCATATGCAAAAGTTGCCGCACCGCTGGGTGGGTTTGTAAATTGGGTGGGGCAGGGTCTCAGGGAGTCTCTAGGCTAGGGCATGGCAAACAGCAATGGCTGCCAGTCAGCCCTCTCTGCCTCGTTCTGTTCAGTGTCCTATGTCCTGAGCCCCAGCACAGTAAACAATGATTCCAGTGTGCAACTCTGTGAGAGAGCCACCCTCTCTTTCTGACCTGATGGCAGACAGTCCAGTTTCTCCCTGTATGAGTCTGGGTCTCCAGAATCTTGCCAGAAATTGGAGCTCAGAGAATTGGGAACTTGTAACTCCCCCCCAATTGAAAAACAATAGCGCATGCCAGCCTGCTTAGTGCTCGTCTTCATACTTCTGCCTTTCTGAGCCTCTGCACGTCCTACCAGGTCTGGATGCACTTTTTTCTTTCCTTATAGTTGTAGAACTTCCACTCTGCCAGCTTTCTCGTGGTTGTGGGGGATAGTTGTTTTGTCTTTTAGTTGTAATTTTGGTGTGGTTGTAAGAGACAACATGTACAGATGTATACCTTATGCCGCCATCTTGGTTCTCCCTACAGAAATTTTGGAAGCTGGTTGTTCTAGGGTGTGAGCTAATATGTGCTTCATTTACATAGATCTCTTCACAGTTCACTTGGAATGTCCACTCAACGTAATCCTTATGAATGAGCAATCAATGTATAAAACTGAATAGCTGAACAAAGTCATTCTCAGGGCATATGTTCTATAGTGGTGGTGTATCATGTGTCTTCCTTACTGCCGTATCTCCAGCACTTAGTAGAGTAGCACTGAGTACAACTTGCACAACTCAATACATTTGTGTTGAATGAAAACCTAGACTCTAGGATCTTTTTAAAACTCTTCAGACCTTAGGTCAGAAATCAGGACTCCCTTAACTGCTCTCCTTAGAGGTAGAACTAGAGGCAAACCAACAGTTTTTAAACAATGCTCTCCCCAAATCTTCCCTCATTATCCAATGTTCTAGTCTGTTTTACCTCCTCATTATAGAAGAACTCTCTAAGAGTTGACTGATCTTGATTACTTAGAAATTTTAACATTATGATCTCCTTTGAATCTAATCTTTTCATACTTCAAATAAAATTGAGACAGAATCAGTCTCATTGTAGCACAGTATAAAGTATCATAGAAATGTAATTTCATTCCACTAATTCTGGGTAGATTAATGATTTTAAAATATTTATAGGTCTCTTGTGTGTACATATCTGTGTTTGAGTGTGTATTTGAGAATTATCTTCATATCCTTGGTCAAATTTTGTGTTTTGACCTTCTTTATTGACTTGTAAAAGCTCTTTGTATATTAAATAATGAGCTCTTTGTCCTATGTCCAGAAGAAACAGAGATAATATTTTATTCATGTATCCCCAGGCATGTAATAGGTACTACATAAATATTTATTAAGTGAATTAATTAATTAATAAGTATTTCTTACAGGGAAATTTTTACATATAATTCTTTTAATTTGCATCATGAAACCAGGATAATAGGACTCTTGATAACATGAAAATAGAGCTAAGAGCAGGCATACATTTAAATCAATAATCAATCCTAATATTCAGAAGAAAAACATGGACCTTCTGCTTCTCTTTAGCAACAATAAAAAATTTCAACTGACTTACAAACAATGTAAATTTTTGATCATCTGACCTGCTTTGAAAAAGCATGGCAGTATCTTCCTTTGAACAAATACAGAAATTTGTGGATAGGTAGGGTCCCTAGGCCTAGCCTGCGATCAGGGCCAATCTTCCCCTACTGCTGGCACCTGTCACCCTCTGTATGTTGGACCACCGGAGGGATGATTGGGGCCCTGCACACTCACACCTGTCTTGGCCTGGTACCACACACATCTGATACCACCCACTCCCAGTTCCTCATCCCACATTGGGAGATCAGAGGCTACCAGCCAGGGGGAGAAACTGAGAGATTGGCCTGTTGGGCAATCACAATCTGCAGGCTGGGGCAGCTCCTGCATTGAATGTCAGTGTGCATCATAGCAACCCTGGTGGTCAGTGTGCATCATAGCAACCAGTCATTCTGCCACCCAGTCAATTTGCATATTGTGCATATATATATATATATATATTAGTAATAGTTAGCACTTATTGAATATATGTTCTGTGCAGGAACAGTGCTGAACATACCAACAAAACTCTACTTTGGAGCTTCCCTCATCAGTAAACTAGTTTCTCTTCCTATTCCTCATTTGCCTTTATGGACCCAGAAATGTAGGTAAGTTGAATCCTATTTCTGGAAAGAGGATATGACCTTGTGATGTCATAAAGGGAGAAAGAAAGAAAAGAAAAAAAAGAAGGAAAAAAAGAAAGAAAGAAAGAAAGAAAGAAAGAAAGAAAGAAAGAAAGAAAGAAAGAAAGAAAGGAAGGAAGAAAGAAAGAAAGGACAAACCTGTGTGAGGTGAGTATATGTTTTGCTAGCCCTCTCTGAACCAAAGTTCTAGGGAGGGCCAGGATGAGAAGGGTGTTGTATGGGATGAGATAAATCTAAAGCAAGGGTTTTGGTACCATTCTCTCTTTGAAACCTTGGGAGGAGAATCATATACAGTTGTCCAAGTATGTTCAAGAGAATGGTGGCATAACAAGAGAGTACAGACAAGCCAGCTTTCTCGAGCTGCCCTTAGAGTCCCTGTAAGAATTATATTGGTGGTAGCAAGGAGAACAGCTAAGCATTTTCTAGGGGTAGAGTTGCCAGGGACAGAGAAAAGTCACAGCAAACCTGCATACTGGAACAGGGCCCAATGAGCAAGGCAAGTCTTTTTTTTTTATTATTTAATATATTTTATTGATTTTTTTACAGAGAGGAAGGGAGAGAGATAGAAAGTTAGAAACATCGATGAGAGAGAGACATCGACCAGCCGCCTCCTGCACGCCCCACAGTGGAGATGTGCCCGCAAGCAAAGTACGTGCCCCCAACCGGAATCGAACCTGGGACCTCTCAGTCTGCAAGCCGACGCTCTATCCACTGAGCCAAACCCGTCTCGGCAAGGCAAGTCTTGACTGAGCTAAAGAAGTAGATCACAAATGTATCAGCTGCAGACTTGAGCAGCTGCCCACCACCAGGGACCCTATCACTTCTACAGAACTCAAGTCTGGGTCCAGCCCAGCCACTCTGCAGGAGAGAGATTCGTGGATCCCAGAGCTCAGCAAGTCTTCCTCCCTGCAATCATACGTCTCCCTAGAAATCCATCTTGCAGAAAAGAAGTAGGGTGGAGGATTTGACAATGTTTACATAAAATAAACTGTGTTACCCAAATGAGACTATTAAACTGGAACACATTGAGATATTTTAGATAGCAGAATTTACTGCTTTATTCTTGTGTAGCTATTTTTGATCCCCAGTTGCTCACAGTGGGTGGAAGATGGAGATTCTTAGGAAAGAGGATTTCTATTAGCACATCGAATAGCAGAGCCTAAATGCTCATTTGCAATTCTGGCACACATAGAGTATCTCACTAAATTCTTACCAAACAGCCTGTACTGAAATGTAGAGCGATTATGTGATTTTTTTTCTATGGCCACGCTGCAAGCCAAATGGCTAAATCTATATTCAAACAAAAATTGGTAGACTCAATCCCAATAGCACTTGTGAACTATTATGTGGAGAATTGCAACGAGTGGGGAATTATTTTCCTAGGGCTTAAGGTTAGCTCAGAGGAAGCAGAAAAATCCAGAAATAGTCTATTCAGCTTAGAGGGAATGTTTTGAGTTTTTGCTGGGTTGCTGATGCAGCTGCACTGTAAGGTTATGAATTGCTTCTGAGCAGGCATCAGAGCGGAAATGCACGGGAACACATGGTGGGTTGGCTGGGTTCCTACCCTGGGTGAATGTGGTGCAGATGGTTCTACTGAGGCTGAAATGCCTGCTGGAGAGATGTTCAGTAGGTTAATTGTGCACATTCTTTGATGAGTCAGCCCATAATTGCTGACACCAATATATTTGTTGTTGCTGCCTCAAGGGCATGGTTTGTGAGTCCGATGATGGAAATGAGGAGAAAGTTGGCCTTGTTTCCTGAAATCGAAGGAACTGAAGAATACGTTTGTGATCATGGCTTGTGTTCAAAATCTCTTTGGGGAGAAAATGAAAAGCCAGAATGAAAAACTTGTGACTAACATCTCTCTACACATAGTGAAGTTAAGAAAATTGAACAACTAATTATAATGTAATTTAATAGCCTTTATGAGAGTGGATTAAATCAGTTTTACCCAATTTTAAATCTCAGTTTTCCTTCTCCAAGTACATATTTTCCATTCACAGCCTCAGAATGCGCCTCAGAAAACAAGTCCCTCAGCCTGCAGGTCATTGCATAGGTCACCAGTGGTGGAATGGGGAGTAGGGAAAGGGGAGCAGGATAATTCAGATTGCTGACACCTTGTGAATTTTTTCATCCTTTTGGATTTAATTTTTTTAATACATAAAGTACTTTATGTAATGAATAAGGAGTTATACCCACAGAATTCTTATTTCATTTCTATTCCTCTCACCCCGTTTCAACTCACTCCTACGTAACCATTTTCACTTGTTTAATTGATTTTTAAAAATATACGAAAGTAGCATGGAAACAACCCAAGTATCCATTAAGAGAGAATAGGTAAAGAAAATGTGGTATATCAATTCAATGGACTATTCCAAAGAAAAATAATAAACTCTGCCATTGGCACAACATGGATGCATCTGGAAGACATGATGCTACGTGTAATAAGCCAATCACAGAAAGACAAAACTGTATGATTCCACTTACATGCATGTCTAAAATAGTCAAAATCACAGCAACAGAGGATACAATACTGGTTGCCAGAGATTAGGGGTGGATGAAATGGGGAGCTGTAATTCAATAGGTATAAATTTCAGTTATGCTAGATCAGTGGTTCTCAACCTTCCTAATGCCACGTCCCTTTAATGCAGTTACTCATGTTGTAGCAACGAAAATAATTTTATGGTTGGGGGTCACCACAACATGAGGAAATGCATTAAAGGGATGTGGCATTAGGAAGGTTGAGAACCACTGTGCTAGATGAATAAACTCCATAAAGATCTTCTGGGCATTTTTTTCTTGCTTACATATTAATTTATCTTACTGAACTATATGTTCATGCCTTTTGTCAATTTTTGTGTCAGGCTTTGGTGTTTCTCATTTTAAGAGTTATTTACAAATTAAGTAGGTTATATCCCTTTGTCTATGTGGCAAATACTTTCTCCTTGTTTGTAATTTGTCTTGCTCCCTTTCTGATGACATTTTTTTCCATTCAAAATATTTTAACATAGTTTTCTGTAGTTGGGTTAATCATTTTTTTTTCTATTTTTGAGCATACTAGTCCCTTTAATTGGATCCCAAGACCACTCTGTTTTTACTATACAGGCTGTATGCTATGCTTTAATCTGACACAACTTGACCCCTCTTATTGCTCTTTTTAAAAAGTTTTCCTAGACTTTCTCAAAAAGTTAAAACACATGTAAACTTTAAAATAAACTTATTTAGCTCCAGCAGAAATTTAACCTCCTTAGATTTTATTAAGAGATTCTTAAATTTATATATTACCTTGGGGACACTTGACAGGTTTAAGAAGTTCAATGTATTTGTTCAAGAAGAAGGATGTGTTTTCATTTATTCCAATCTAATTTTGTACCTGCCTCCCCGCCCCCCTTTTTTTGAGTGTTTTAAAGTTTTCCTTATTTGGGTTTTCCAGATACTTATTCAATTTATTTCTTTTTTTCTACTACTGCAAATAAGTTCTGCTCTTCCATTATATGTTCTAGTTGGCTATTGTTTGTACATATTGAATTTATTAATTTTTGTAGGATTTTTTATATCCTCTTAACTGACTGATTATTATTTGTATTAGTTTTAGGATTGATTTTTCATGTTTTCCTAGGACATTATATGATTATATCTATAAAAAAATAGTATTACCCCTTCTTTTTTCAATTTCTGTACTTCTAATTGCCTATATAGTGTATATATGTTTTTATTTGACTAGCTTCTCATGATAGGGTGTTGTCTTCCATCTGCTTCAATCCTCTCGGCTCCTTATTGTAACTCACAGACTGCTTTGCTTATTTACATTGCTCACTGGGTTCCTGAAAACATTTGAATTCATGTCACCTGTCAATAGTCAACAACCTGGACATGATCTGAGCAGCAGCTACTGCCCTTAGACAATCATGGTGCATCTCTTCCACCCAGATTAGGGGGGTCAGCATGAGATTAGTCTTGGGAGAACTGCCTATTCACTGTACCATTTAAAGGTAGAAATAGCAGGAAAATAGAGGAAAAAATATGAATCCAGAGAGATTAGAAATCAATGTCAAGCTTAAAGGAGCAAGAACAAGATAATAAATGAGACAGTCAGGAGGAAGGACTCAAACAAGATTTGATTTAAATAGGAGTAGACCAGAAATGTGCAGGATAATGTCATTACTCATGAGTAGGTGTTGGAGGCTTACCTTTATAAGCCACTAGATTCTTGTGTGTATGGGCTTTTAGGGCTGATTATAAGTCTCAAGATCAAGACTAATCATGATCATTACAGCAAAACTGTTGAGCTGCAAATTGGTTCTAGAATTCTTTTCTGTATTTTTTTTCACTGAACAGGTCAAGGGCATAGTATTTGCTCTCTAGATCAGCACACCATATACAACTTTCTGCATGAAAAAAAAGTTTTATAATCTAGGTTGCCCAATGAGGTAGTCACTAGCTACATATGGCTATTGAGCACTTGATATGTGGCTAGTGCAGCTGAGAACACTGAATCTTTGCCTGTATTTAATTTTCATTAATCTAAATTCAATAGACAATGTGGCTAGTGGCTACTTCAGTGGACATTGCAATTCTGGAACTTTATATTCAAAAAAGATATAGTGTACAAATGTATGGCTTGTGCATGCCTGTGACTGTGATTTTGTACCAGCCGCTTGTAGCATGCATCAAACACTAAAATGACCTCTAATTTCTAATAGATTTATGATGAAATATATTAATAATATAATACTTTGTAATAAAATATAATCATTTACACTTAATGAAACTCAGTCAGCTTATGCTACAATAGCAGGCCTCTATAAATTATATTAATCTACATTCCATTGGCAAATAAATGAGTACAAGAAAATAATGAAATAACTCACCCAAAGTTATGAAAATTGTTTCCAATGTGTGGCTTGAATAAAGGTTTTTAATTCCAGGTTTAATCTTCATTCTGTTGCACAAAATTATACTTCTCAGATGTACAAATGAGTCATTCAAAGTATGTCAGTCTCATAATGTTAAACATTTATTATACACTTGCCATATAACTTGGAAATTTCACTCCTAGATATTTACCCAAGAGAAATGAAACCATGTATTTTCACAAAACTTGTGCATAAATGTTTATAGAGGCTTTCTTCACAATTGCCACAAACTGAAACTAACCCAAATAGTCTTCAACTAGTCAAGGGAAAAACAAATTGTGATCGATACCATAATGGAATATTATTCAGGAAGAAAAGATCCATTGATACAGGAGAAATATAAAATGTATTATGCTAAGCGTAAGAAGCAAGACTCAAAAGTTTACATACCCAATCATTCCATTTATCTGAAAAGTCCCAATTAAAGGAAATAAAATACAACAGTGATTGCCAGTCTTGCAGTCTTTCCCAGTCTCAAAAAGTGACATGGGAAAATGGCCAATATCTTTATTATGGTTATGGAACTATATGCATTTGTTAAAATCAGAATTCTTTACTAAAGTGAGTGAATTTTACTGTATTTAAATATACTTCAATAAACCTGCTTTATATAAAGTACAATGGCCTATCTTAGGTTGATGGAAAAAGGGGAATATGATTTGATCAGACATGGTCAGCACTTGAGCAACCAATTTGGGGCAATTGGCCAGCAATCTAAAATGCAATAACTAACGTGATGTGACCAGATTTCTAAGAATGCAGCTTAGGTGGGTTGTGGGTTCAGAATAGTGAAGACACTTAGGTAGAATGGCTATACCTCTTGATTAAAATAGGACAGAGCCAGCTTCATACAAGATAGGGGCTGACTTTGAAGCATTATCATATGTCAAGGTCCAACCTAAATCATGAGACCAAGGCAGGACTCCTCTCACTACACTTTGACTCTCTGGACGTATTTCTGTTCTTGTTCTATGTCAAGCTTGTTTCTACCTTGGTCCCTGTGCATCAGCTTTTCCCTCTGCTTAAATCACTCATGAATAAACCTTCACTGACCAAGCTACCTAAAACAGCTCCCACCTACTCTCACATTACTTAGTTTGAATTTTTCATAGCATCTATTATAAGTATCTGAGATTGATTGCTTATTTATTCATGACTGATGTATGTATGTATGTATGTATGTATGTATGATAGCTGGATTGATTTGCTATCTTTATTTACTGGCGTGTAAGCTTCATGGAAAAAAAAATGTGATCTGTCTCATTCAGTACTGTATCCTCATCCCATACATTGCCTAACATTGGTGCTCAATGAATCGAAGAATGAATGGATTGTATCAAAAACTGGATGTCATCGAGGTAGCTTGTTGCAGGTTATTATGCCTGAAGTTGGAAGGGCTGAGTAGGAAGACTGTCAAGCTCAATAACTGTAATTCCAGCTGGCATGTAATTACAGCTGGGAGTGAGCATCTTGAGACTGGCATTTTTAGTCTGGCTTTTTATACTGAAAACCAAGCATGATGACAAAAGGCTGGCATACCATTTGATCCCAGTATGCTCCTGTTTATGTGACTGTTACCCAAAGCTAATAATTAAGTTCCTTCTGTCTGTGCATTCTAGCCAATATATGCATGGGCAGTAAAGTTTATTAGAATTGGCTAATTCAGAGACAAGGAACTCATGCTCTAAAAGACCCAACTGGCATGTACCCTACAGATGACATAGGGCAAAATCACAAGACACCATGAGATAGAGGTTCAAGGTTAGGAGCTGACTGGTCAGAGGTGAGATAAATATAATAAATCATTTCATCAGGTCTCAAGACCAATTCAGAGGTGAGATAAGTATAATAAATCAATTCAGAGGTCAGCTCTAGCATCTAGACCCCATTTTAAGAAGAAGTAGCCAGGAGGTCATTCAGCCTGAGGGCTCAGTAGCTGAAACATAAGTTAGATTAAGATGTTATTTTTAGCCCTGGCCCATGTGGCTTAGTTGGCTGAGTGTCATCCTGTGCACCAAAAGATTTATGTTTTTCTCTCACATCGATGTTTCTCTCTCTCTGTATTCCTTCCTTTCTCTCTAAAATCAATAACAATAAATTTTAAAAAGATATTATCTTTAGCCTGCCAAGGGCTTAAACCTTATGAGGCTCTTTTCTGTTGCGTCAGAGTCAATGATCATCACAGTGAGAGACTAAGGTCAGGTCAGTGAAGTATATGGAGAGAGAAGAAAAAGCAGGATGGTTTAAACCAACAGTTCAAACCCAATCAGAATTATGAGGACACCCGGTTTCTAAATCAGTGCTCACTTTCTCAGTAGCCTCTTTACACAGAAGCTGGGCCTCTCAGGACTAGCAGGGTTTTGCAGATGTCCTTTCCAGTATGCCCCTGTCTTTCTGCTGGTGCTCATCTTGGTTGCTAAGACAGTTTCTATAGCAAAGACCCATAACTAAGTGAGGGTTCATTCAGTAAACATTTAAACAGGTGAACTTGACATAAGAGAAGCTGCTTTTCAGCAGACAGAAGGCAGGAGTGTACTGGGATCAGATCAGCAACTTCAGCTGTGTTACAGGATGCAGTGGAAGGCTTCATGATTTTTCTTACTGGCATTTGTGATGAAACATATCTGAAGTCTTTCCATCTGTGCACATTTAAGAATATTCCAGTTTCCTGAAAGGAATATAGAAGCTACTTTATAGGATGGAAGGTTGACAGACATTTTGCAGTAAAAAGATAATGAAAAGTCAGCTGGAGCCCTGATACTGACTGCTTGACAAGTGAGAGTTCTGTTAGATATAAAGAGAAAAGGGAACATTGGAAAGGCTTGGCTTGTTTGGATGGTTTGCCATGCAGGTCGAAGGATATGTTATTTCTTCCTAGCACAGAGGCTCTACAAGTTTTTCACCCAGTTTCATCGACAGTTAGTTATGCTCGTCATACATTCTCTAGAGCCGCATATCTATTTTTCTCTAGAAAATAAAAATTGCCATCTTCACCTGTCAATTCTATATATTTCTTTCAATGATGCTAGAAGCATTTGTACATGGGCCAGAAAACCTTCTTTTTCTGTACAGAAAGTGCAGCTAATCTCAATTAACATTTGCAAACTTGGTAATGTCCAAGTACTCAGACCTCATGATATCCTGATCTGTGGCTCGTCCATACTAAGCTAGCTCTCACCTTTTCTCTGATTTTGTTTTTTTCTTTCTTTCTTTCTTTCTTTCTTTCTTTCTTTCTTTCTTTCTTTCTTTCTTCTTTTTTTTCTTTTTTTTTCTTTACAGTGTTGTGATAGGAACTGCTCTCTTAGTGTCATAGAGAATTTTTTAAAAATTTGAGCAACCTTAATCAGTTTGGCTCAGTATATAGAGTGTCAACCTGCGGACTTGAGTTTCCCATGTTTGATTTTGGTCAAGGGCATGTACCTTGATTGCAGGCACATCCCAGGAGGCAGCTGACTGATATTTCTCTCTCATTGATGTTTCTAACTCTGTCTTCCAGTCCCTCTCTGTAAAAAATCAATAAAATGTATTTTTTTAAATCTCAAGCAATTTCTGGATCCCCCAGTCACCCCATTTAACTTTATTCTAAAGAGTTATCTTTAACCCCAATTGTATAAGGACATAATGAACAATTGCTTAAGTTCAGAGTTCTCCAGCTCATAGCAAGAATCATCTGTGTCCTCCTCTCCTTCATTCATTTCCAATCAACAAATATTTTCTGAGCACCTACTCTGGGCAGAACAACTAAGGCAGGTGTCACAGCAGACAAGGACAACTAAGATAGTTTATGATGAACTCACACTTTGGCAAGTTTTGGAAAATACTTTCAGAACTCAGTATATTTTTTCCGTAATTTCTGCAACTTCCCAGATTCACTGCAGCCTTCTCTAGAATTATGACACTATCACATGAGTGGCTATGTGTGCACTAATGTGACAGGTTGTATTTTGAGGAGAGTATCCATGAAAGTTGGAACTCATCATTTATAGCAGTCATGCTTTTGACTTTTTATTCTAATTCGAAGTTTAAATGAATTGCAGGCTATCCATACTACAGAATTCAATATATCTATTGGGAATGAAAATGCAAATGTATATCTCATTTGTTCTTTTCAATGAGCCATGTACTCTATCTGTCACCTTGCTTCCATTCAGCATGGCCTGTGTTCTGGTTGTCCAGAGACCTCCAGGAACAGCCAGAAGATAGATGGCTTCCTGAAATCCCCATTATCTTCCACTGTGAATTCCTCTCATGAGTAATCTCTTGTGTCCTGGATGCACAGCCCTTTGCATACGTGCTGTGAAATAAAATTGCAAATAATGTGTGAGCTAATTTTCTAACATTCTTCTCACCCCCCAACCTTCATTGTCCCCACTATGTGACCTCAGAGCTCTTTATTTAATTAGCAAAGTTCAGTTTAAATGGCACTAATTGGTGAAGCATGAAAAGTTGAGGATGTTTGCATGTTTAAATAAAGAAAAAGGAGTGTGTGTGTGTGTGTGTGTGTGTTTGTGTGTGTGTGTCTGTGCATGAGCATGTGTTGATGTGTCAAGAAAAGAAAAATTAGGACTGAAAAGTATATGAGGCTGCTTTCCTTTTCCTTGAAAAATGAAAGAAAATTGCTCCTTTTCTATAACTCTTACCCTAAAATGCTTCTAAAATGCTTGCAGAAGTTTTAAAAACATAAATATACAAGTTATAATCACCTCCAGAGCAATTGCTATTTAAATGGAATTTGGTACACTTTTTAATTACATATGCAAAAGCATTGAGCACATACCAAATCCTTTTCCTTATAAACTGACTATAACCTTCTTTGCAGTAGCATTTAAAGGACACTGCATTCAAAACACCCACCTTAAAGAAGGCTCCATTTCTTTAACATTACCCTTTCTCTTTTCTGCCTGTCCACTCTCTTCCTTAATGGTTAAACCCTTCTGATAGCTTATTCTGGTAAGCATCAACTAAGAACAAAACCTCAGAAACACAGTTTGGTCAAACTAAAGATAACATTTTGACTTCAGTTGTGTTTCAGCCCCACGTTCAGGAAAGCAGAAGACCCTGTAGACCACACCTTCATGAAACCAGACAGAATGACTTCATGGCTGACATCGGGAGCTAACACAGGATACTCCCTATCCTGGCTCCAACCAATCAGTAGAGTCCACAACCCAACTCCTTTAGTCACCATGATTAATGATTTCCCTCTATAAAACCCAGGAAGTCTTGGGGAGCCAGCCAAGTCACCTATGACTCTGGGCGTGGTGCCATTTTCTTATAAATAAATCTTTACTTTCTTGGCTGCAAACTCCTGTTTGAATTTGATTGGGCTTTGATATATGTAGGCAAATGGGCCCCCTTAGTCCTATAATAAATTTCAAGTGGAAAAAGAGAAGACCTGGAGGCAATTCCATCTGGGGAAAGATTCACAGGTGGGTGATTGGGTACTCCATCTAAACCAGCTTTGCTCTGGCTAGGGGACAAACCTCAGCAGATTTTGCTGCTTCTTGATAAATGATGTTTATTTTTCTTATCAGCTTTTATCAGAATATCAAGATAGGGTGTCCCAAGATGCTAAATGCTCAAGATACAAAGATAAATTTGATGTCTTTGATTTGTGTTTTTCCTTTAGGAGGTCTGCCCTTTGGGAGTATCAGCTTAATAAACAATCTGTGAAGAATAATTTGTACTCTGGAGAAGCTATTCTGCCTGAGGGTGTTCTGAAAGGCTTCTCAGAAGAGGGTGCATTTCAGCTGAGTGTCAATGAATGAGAAGTAAATGGCAGAAGGAGAAAAGTAGAGTAGATCATGTTTTTGTTTTTCTGCATACTGCCCTCACATCCTTTTCAGTCCCTCTCCCCCTACTCACCCTCACAGTCTCCTATCATAGTCTCCTATCACAATCCCCTATCACAGTCTCCTTGAGTCGTAGTTCAAGGTTGCTAATCAGGGAAAGTCATGTCTTTGGCACAACATTTGATTCAGGGTAGGTGTGGGGATCAAGAATCAGAATTCACACTAAAATGTAATATAATCAGTTTTCTTTCTTAGTATCATAAGTTATAATCATGTAGTTTTGTGGCATAGTTTCCTCTGCAGCAGGAAGGCCTATCTGTGGAATGATGCTTACTGACAGAGCAGAGTAGAGGAATCTCATAATATAACAGAAAGGGGGAGTTTGCTGATGACATCTTCAAAGCCCTGCATAACTGTATCTTAAGCATAAACACTCCCCCAAACACACCTGTTTTAAAAACCTTATTTACTTTGGTTGAGTTTGTGTTCCCTAAAAGGATTTGGTATGTGCTCAATAACTAATATAAAGAGCTTACAATTTGGAAGATCATCCTGTACATGAGTCTGCAGGCTTGAATGACCTGGGCTTCTTAGGAAATGGAGCTGCACAAGCAACAAGGGGCAGCATGGCAATTGCTTCAGTTGGAGTTATGTTTGTGAGGGTCTCTGATATGCCCCATCCCCATTATTTTGTTTAACTTATTTTGAGCCTTCCACTGAAAGCCACCTTGCAGTTCTGAGTCACTGGAGAGATGTGCCTCATTGCTGTGGTAAGATATAAGATCCTTTCCTGCCTAAGACATGGCTCTTCATGGTAATGTTGGCAATATCTATGGCAGAAACCATACTACATTCTCTGAGTGATATTTAGATGCATGTTCCTTTCCCTTCAAAAGCAGGATCCAAGGGGGAAGTGACAGGATTTGTCTTTCCCACAAGCAAGTTGAAAGAAGCAAAATATTCTTCTTCCTGACGCTTCTTGGAGAGGCTCATGTAAGGAGTAGGAAGAACTCAAAGAGTTCTCAAATTTCAAAGTCTTTTGTCCTTGAAATCAAACCTGAAGCAAGAAGTCATAGCATATTTTCAGCAAGATCATAGGGAACCTAGGAACCCTCAGAACAAGGTGGTGATAACAGGCCTCTTCAGGTCAGCTGAAGGTGGGACATTCACTCCTTGTACAATTTGAGGGCTCAGATAGCTGGTTTCTGTATTTTCCCTGATTGGGGTTTCAGGAGTGCTTTGGATTCTGGGTGGATAGATAATAATTTTTAACCTGGATTCTTCCATATGGCATCCCCTTTCTTAGTTAAGCTGGAGTGGCAGCTTTCTCATTGATTAGTGAAGTGTTGACTAAGAAATAGGTCATCCTTTTCTGTCAAGGCAGACTCCAGAGACTGCTGAGATTGACCAGTGCTCTTCAACATTTGCTCTATAGACAGCCTTCTTCAGGTTCACTAACATGCTATTGAACTATAAATTCTTGGGCTTTGTCCAAGAACTACTGGAGGTGTGATATTGTGATTCATAAGAAATATATATTTTCTCATTGTCAAGTTCCTGGCTCACAGCTTCCAAAACACTCAGAATTTCCTGAGTGATAAGAGTAATGAAAACATCTTTTGTTACAATATTTGGCCTCTTGTTCTCAGTTCCTAAAAATCACTTCAGAGCCATAGTCACACCAAGCCCCTTTCCAGCACAACGGGGTTTATATTATGAGGTGACTATTGGAAAGCAGCTAAGGATGGGGGCTTGTTGCTAGGGGAACATATCAGGAATAGAGAGTTGGAACTTTCAGAGCTACATCCCTGACTGGGAAGGGGAGAAAGGCTGGAAGTTGAATCAATAGTCAATGACTAATGATTTAATTAATCATGCCCATGCAATGAAACCTCCATAGAAAAACAAAAGGACAGAGTTTGGAATGCTTTCAGGCAGTATGGTTTCTGCCACTGGTTCTGGGAGAATAGTCAGGTGAAGAAAGTATGGTGCCTCTGCCCCATACTTGCCCTATGCATCTCTTCCATTTGGCCATTCTTGAATTATATCCTTTATAATAAACTAGAGGCCTGGTGCATGAAATTTCTGCAAGGGGGGCAGAGGGGTGTCGCTCCAATATGGGACCCTTGAGGAATGTCTGATTTCTCATTTAGGCCCGACACTACATCCCTCTCACAATCCAGAACTGCTGGCTCCCAATTGCTCACCTGCCTGCCTTCCTGAATGCCGCTAACCACTTCTGCCTCCCAGCCTGATCACCCCATAACTACTCCTCTGCCAGCCTGATTGATGCCTAACTGCTCCCCTGACAGCCTGTCTGTCCCTAACTATCCTTCCCTGCAGGCCCAGTCACCCCCAACTTCCCTCCTCTGCTGGCCTGGACATCCCTAACTGCCCTTCCCTGCTGGCCTAATCACCCACAACTGCCCTTCCTTGCAGACCATCTTGTGGTGGCCATCTTGTGTCCACTTGGAGGCAGAATCTTCGACCACATGGAGGCAGCCATTTTGTCTTTTGGAATGATGGTCGATCTGCATATTACTCTTTTATTAGATAGGATAGAGCCTAGTGCATGGGTGAGGGCCAGCTGGTTTGCCCTGAAGGGTGTCCTGGATCAGGGTGGGTGTTTCCTTGGGGCGTGGGGCAGCCTGGCGAGGGGCCTGTAGTGATTTTCAGGCTAGCCATGCTCCCCTGGCTACCCAAGTGGAGGCCCAGGTATCTAGGATTTATTTATCTTCTACCATTAAAACTTTGTAGCCTGGGGTGGAGCCAAGCCTCCTACTTGCTCCCTGGCCACAGCCATTTCTGTTGAGATTTATTTATCTTCTATAATTGAAACTTTGTAGCCTTAAGCAGAGACCAAGGCAGGCCAGGGCTGCAGAAAGCTTGACTTCCTTTATTGCAGGGAAACCCAAGCTTCCCTCCTGCTCTCTCTGTGGCCACAGCCATCTGGTTGGGGTTAATTTGCCATACTTGCTCCTGATTGGCTGTTGGGCATGGCTGGTGGGCATGCCTTGTGGTGTAGTGGATGTATGGTCAATTTGCATATTACTCTTTTATTAGATAGGATTGGTCACTTACCAAGAAAATATTTTTCCAAGTTCTGTGAGCTACTCCAGCAAAGTAATCAAACCAAAGGAAGGGTCTCTGGGACTCCCAATCTATATCCATTCAATCAGAAGCACAGGCATCTGAAGTTAGTGGGGTGAGGTGCAATGAAGGATTTAACCTTTAACCTGTGGAGTCTGATGCTATCTTTGTGTAGATAATGTCAGGATTGAGCTAAATTTAAAATATCTAGCTGATGATGAAGCCTTTCTTGGTAGAGTGGCAACAACCCTCTGCACACATCAGAATTAGTGGCACACTTTGAAATTGGTGACCAGAATTTTTAGGGTATACCTTAAAAATATAGATTATAAACAAACTCTCCAGGTGATTCATTAATAGTGTACATTAATAGTGTACATTAATAGTTGAGAACAACTAAGTCAGACCCTGGTCTGGGTTCATAATTTAGGATAAAGAACTCAAGAGATGTTGCTTTCTGAATAAAAATTACCTTTGTTCACTCACAGAGGGGGAAAGCACAGGAAGTACAGAAACTAGAGGCATCCCCACCACACACCTGTAGAAGGATAGAGAATGAAGTATTTTAATGATAGAATGAGGGGCTGGATTATTCAGCAAGCTCAGTCACTGCTGGGAGCCAGCTGGTGTGGCTCTTTAAAAATGCACTTGGGATGTTAGCAGCTGGAGAACCTCACAGGTGGCAATGATGCAACTATTCTAATACTGCAACTTCAAACCTTAGGTTTGTGTGGATATTTGTGAAATTAAAATCATTACCCGTAATGCAAATGCTTCCCTTTATTTTTCTTCTTTTCTTATCAAGGCATGTAGATATGCAAAACCAGAAAAACAGTACGCATTCAAATATTATGTAACACTCTGCTTTCTTATGATTAAGGAGACTCACTGTATTCAACCTCTTTGGGTGTTTTCTGTCCATTAAACAAATGAAGCCCTCTCCATCAAGGCAATATCTAAACAACAAGTATTTTCAGCTTCTCAAACAGACATACACAAGGCAAAGAAGCAAACAACTCCCTTCCCCACGAAGCAGCAATCAAGGTCTGAAATTGAAAATGGCACCTGAATGGCTGTCGACACTGCCTTTTCCCTGTAGTTTGCCTGATAATTTTGTGTGTGTGTGTGTGTGTGTGTGTGTGTGTGTGTGTGTGTGTGTGTGTGAGAGAGAGAGAGAGAGAGAGAGAGAGAGAGAGAGAGAGAGAGAATAATGGAGAGGCAACTGCTGAAGCAAATAAAATTCAAAACCCCATTAATATTGGTGACTCATCAACCGTATCCTTTCTTCATGTCTGAAAATGTCAGGAAATTAAATAGGCACCATGGCATCTCCGGGAGATAAATCCCAAGTCAGAGCTATAACCATATCTAATATTCTTGGCCTCATTTGGAAATTGGCTGTCACCTGGGACATGGCCTGGTTTGTAGTCCCATCTACAGAGTCAGGATAGATGATCAATCTCACTGAGAAAAGCTCTCGGCTCATCCTTTAGCAGAGTTAGAATTGCGAGGCATATTATCAGATGGCGTGAATAGCAGCTACACGTGTCCTGAGCTTGGCTTTCCCAGAGCAGAAGCAAAGAGGGCAATAAGCAAGCACTGATACTGCATGGACCCCTCATTTAACTAAACATACTTGTCTTACATTTTGTGTAAGCTATAGATAGAAATGGGTGTTTAGGAACATCTGAATAATAATCGTTTTAATTTTTAGTTTGTCCCCAAAGATTTAGTGTAAACAAATTAGCTTCTAGTTACTTGAAACAAACCCTATAAACTTATTTTAATTCTAATAGCTTTTTCAGTCTTTAACATGGGGACCAGTCTTCTTGCGTGGAAATGACAAACAAAAATAAATCTTTGGAAAATGAAATTTATAAATCTTTGAAAAACAAAAATTTAAGTCCTCATAACAAAACTGGATGATAAAAATATCTAGAATGGTAACGTGGCTTATGTGATTGTTTCATTTTTTTGCTAAAGTTACTCTTGGCTATTATTAATTTAATAAACTTATTTTTTTATTAGGAGCCCAGATGACATGAATCATCAAGGTGTGTGTGTGTCCATCATGGAAAAAGATTATATATATACTAGAGGCCCAATGCATGAAATTCGTGCAAGAGTAGGCCTTCCTTCCCCTGGCTTCTGGCACCAGCTTCCCTCTGGCACCCAGATCCTGGGCTGGCTTCTTTCCAGCCACCAGTAGGCACACGGGACCCAGGCTATGCTCTGCTCCAGCTTCTTCCAAAAGGCTGTCCGGTCTAATAAGCATATTACCCTTTTATTATTATAGATGTACCAGAGCATGGGCTATAGCTATCAGTCCATGGAAATGAGGAATAGCAATTCATAGATTCTGAGAAGAAATAATTAGGTAAGGGAGGATCAAGAATAGAGTGGGGTCCTCAACAATCCCAGGAAGAAGATTTCGTTATCATAATCATCAGCTCTTTAAGAAGTGGGCCCAAATTTACATAGCTTCTAAGTGGCAGTGCTGAGACTCCTAACCATTGTACTATTCTGCCTCTAAGAGCACTAAAGGTTACCTCATGGACTAGAAACACACACAAGCATATTAGTTTGTAAACAGGTTTTTTTTTTTATTTTCATAGGCAAAAGCTATTTCCATTATTGGTGAAAAGGAGGACCCTCAGAAATCCTGATGCTATATCAAGGAGGGGGAACTCATCTATACTCACTCATGTGTCTTGGTCAGCTATTACAGATCCAAGAGACCCTCATTTAGACAACTCAGATCTCCTTCCATGTGTCATCTCAGTCTCCCCTCTCAGACAAATGCAGAGAAGCGACAGGGAGAGCAAAGGATTCAGTCTTTGGAGGCCTTGGCTCAGAACCGGAACCTCTTCTTTTCTTTCACATTCTGTTGGAAAGGCAACTTAAAAGCAAGCCCAGATTCTCCAGCCATGTTATGCTGATAATTTCAACTCTAACCTTAACCCTAACTTTACCCCTTCCTAGGCAAGATCACTTCCACTGCCAAAATTCATTCTTGTTCTCCACAGCCACCTGATCTCCAGTATCTCTCCCATTTGCCCTCGGGTGGAGGAATGGGGGAGAAGACTGCAGCTCTTTTTTTTTAATTTATTTTTTAAAAATATATTTTATTGATTTTTTACAGAGAGGAAGGGAGAGAGACAGAAAGTCAGAAACATCGATGAGAGAGAGACATCAATCAGCCGCCTCCTGAACACCCCACAGTGGAGATGTACCCACAAGCAAGGTACATGCCCCCAACCGGAATCGAACCTGGGACCTTTCAGTCCGCAAGCCGATGCTCTCTCCACTAAGCCAAACCGGTTTCAGCTGCAGCTTGTGATTGACTGAACTTTCAAGTCATCTGGCAATGTGTGTGGACACAGGGAAGAGTGAAACTTTTGGGGTCATTTTTTGCAAAACATCTACACAGAGAATAATTGAGCAGTAAGACGCACAATGTCATACAACTTATGACCACTATTTCTCTTATGATTTCAATTTACATAGTTTAAAAAAAAGGCCATAATCTGATTTCAGTTTCTTGCCTTTTTCAGATTTTAAAAGCAAGCAAAAGTCTTCATGTCCTATCAAGTTAGTATTTGGTGTTTTCTGTCACTTCTTATTAAAGAGATAACAGCATTTAAAAAAATCGTGAAGTTTTGGATAACCCAAGGGAAATTTTTGAAGTTCCATTAGCAACTACATGGGAAGCACTTCACATTTGCAATATAAACGCAGTGAAAAATGTGCACTTTATCCTTTCCCTACTTGGGAAAAACATTATTATTTTCATGTCATTGTTTTCAAGGTAATTGAAAATGGTCAATTTTATATTCCTCTACAGTAAACATACTGAATGGAAAATTTTTAACTCAGCCATTTCTCCTGCTTGATAACAAGTCAATGATAGTAAATGAACTGCTCAGACTGTGAAACAGTAGGATTATAGAATATATGTATTTGTTATATATGATTTAAATCCTGACATTTTTAAAAAAGAGCTTCTACTCATTTATAATAAAACTAGAGACATGCACAGGGTTGAGGGGGGAAGGGGGGAGAAGGGGTAGCAGGAGGGCCCTCAACCCAGCCTGCACCCTCTCCAATCTGGGACATCCCTCTTACAATCCAGGACTGTTGGCTCCCAATTGCTCACCTGCCTGCCTTCCTGATTGCCCCTAATCACTTCTGCCTGCCAGCCTGATCACCCCCTAACCACTCCCCTGCCAGCCTGATTAATGCCTAACTGCCCTCCCCAACCAGCCTGGTAACGCCTAACTGCCCTCCCCTGCAGGCCTGCCCCCCCCCATCTGCCCTTCCCTGCAGGCTACCCCCAACTTCCCTCCTCTTCCAGCCTGGTCATCCCTAACTGCCCTCCCCTGCAGGCTTGATTACCCCCCAACTGTCCTCCCTTGCAGGCTTGATTGCCCCCCAACTGTCCTCCCTTGCAGGCCTGATCCCACCCAACTGCTCTCCCCTGCTGGTCTTGGTCACCCCCAACTACCTTTCCCTACAGGCCCAGTCACTGACAACTTCCCTCTCCTGCAGGCCTGGTCACTTCCAACTGCCCTCCCCTGTAGGCCTGGGTCACCCCCAACTGTCCTCCCTTGCAGGCCTGGTCCTTCCCAACTGCTCTCCCCTGCTGGCCATCTTGTGGTGGCCATCTTATGTCCACATGGGGGCAGCCATCTTGTGTGTTGGAGCAATGGTCAATTTGCAGATTACTCCTTTATTAGATAGGATGAACATATAGTAAATCCTTTAAAATAATTGTAGAAGCATGAAGAGGAAGTGATAGTAAAAGTAT
This sequence comes from Lasiurus borealis, assembly GCA_004026805.1. Taxonomy (NCBI): domain Eukaryota; kingdom Metazoa; phylum Chordata; class Mammalia; order Chiroptera; family Vespertilionidae; genus Lasiurus; species Lasiurus borealis. The sequence goes on along the minus strand of PVJN01009610.1, from coordinate 41,259 downwards.
AAAATATCTGAACCAAAGGAATTACTGTAAAACATCATTAAATTAGACTTTATACTTCATAGGTCAAGAAACAATTAACTTTATAGGTCAAGAAAGTTCAATTTATTCTCTCAAGCAGTGATCTTATCCAAGGATTACTAACACAATAGTGTCATGAATAATTTGCTGTTAATAACTGTTGAAACTGCTGAATTATTTTCTTTTTTTATATGTACAAATAGTAGTACATATGTCTCTTTTTTTCCCCCTTATTGACCTCCCTCCAGCCTTCCCTACCCCCCAGCACATGCCCTCACCTGCCCGCCCTTCCCCTCCCCTCAATGTCTTGTGTTCATTGGTTATGCTTATATACATGAATATAAGTCCTTTGATTGATCTCTTGCAGCCTCCACCCCCCAACCTCCCCTACCTTCCCGCTGTAGTATGACAGTCTGTTCATTGCTTCTTTGCCTCTGTATCTAAATAACAGCAATCTCATTATACATACATGTTTTTCTTTCCCACTCAAAAAGTAAATGGGTGAAAGTAAATATTTGCTATCAATACTTTCGCCCATTTGCTTTTTTGAGTGGGAAAGAAAGGCATATATGTATAATGAGGTTGCTGTTATTTATCTAAAAGCCTGGCTACATGCAAAATCTAAAAGTCACTTGCTAGAGGTGTCAGAGTGGTAGAAAGACTGAAAGGTGCCACTCCAAATGGTGGGGATTCTTTGCCCATGGCCACTTAGTACATTTTGATTCTTCGCATCTATTTGAAATCTTAGGAGAATATTATGAACCCTTAGGATGTCACAGCTGTACAGGAACCACTTATAAAGGGGGTAAAGTAATGGTTAACAGCAGGAGATACACAAATACTAGTGATATCAATACTATCTTAAATAAAACATTTAAAAATATAAAATTTATATTTTAAAGTAGTTTTTAAATGTCACAGCAAAATTAGAGGAAAATACAAAGATTCCCCATATATCCTATGCCCCCACACATGCCTAGCCTATCCCATTATCCATATGCTCCACCAGAGAAGCACATTTGTTAAAATTAATGAAACTACATTGGCATAAATTATCACCAGAATCAAAAGTTGACATTAGGTCCTGGCCAGTGTTGCTCAGTAGTTGAGCACCAATCTATGAACCAGGAAGTCATGGTTTGATTCCCAGCTAGGGCATAAGCCCAGGTTGTAGACTCAATCTCTGGGGTGGAGTGTGTGGGAGGCAGCCGATCAATGATTCTCTCTCATCATTGATGTTTCTATCTCTCTCTTCCTCTCTGAAATCAATAAAAATATACTTTTTAAAAAGTTTACGTTAGGGTTCACTCTTAGTATTATACAATCCATGGGTTTGAATTTATGACATGTATCTACTACTGTATTATTACACAAAGCCATAAAAATTCTCTGTGAGCCCCTGTTCATCTCTTCCAACCCTTAACTTCTGGTAACCCTGATTTTTTTTCTTTTTTACCATCTCTATAGTGTTACCTTTTCCAGAAATAGAGAAGCTATCAACAACAACAAAAAGAAATACAACTATTCAGGAATATTGTGATATCTTCGCCATTATATGCTACCTTAACACCTATATATGTGTTATTTTTTTGGTAACTTTTGTGGTGCTTTCTTGAGTTAGAAAATATAAGTGATAAGGTCAAAATTGGCAATTAGTTCTCTATCTTTTTTTTTTCTTTTCAGTTTCCTGCTGATGATAAATGGCAGCTAATCTACTAGGGCTGCTTGAACAAAATGAACCATCTCCAACCTTTCATCAGTCAAAAGCTAAATCTAAAAAGAGGTGATTAAGCAGATGAGCTTAGAATTTAAAGTGTGAACAGAAATTTCCAAAACTTGGCACCTAATGCCTCAGTATTATGATTTTTTTTAAAGGTTGCTGCTTGTCTGAAGATGGACGGCTAGTATTTCAACCTATTACTCTGTATCAAGATTTTGTCCCTCAATCCTTCCACTGTTAGGAATTGCTTTTTCTGGGTGCTGGGAGTGGTGTTTTAAATCATTACCAGGCAGTTAACAAGGGAAACACAGGCGCCCGATGTCTGCCTGATTCACTGCTCTGTTAGTGGGAAATGTTGGCAGCAAGAGAGCTGATGACATCTTTGAGGGAAAGGAAGCACAAATGTGGAAGCCCCGGTTTATGTTCTGGGCCCTGCCACTCATAACTTGAGACCCCAGCTTTGTAAAGATTGTTATTTAAAGATGGAAAATTACAGAGCCGGAGTCTCAGAAATCATGAGTGGCAGGACTCAGAACATAAACTAGGACTCCTGACTTCCACATCTGCATTTGAACATCAAGAAGGTGAAAATCACAAGGAATAGACAATTTTAATATGGACAATGAAGCCATTGAAATTGTGAAAGATTTTACTTATCTTGGTTCAATCATGCATCTGGGTTCTGGGATTGTTCCTTTAGGTTAATATAACCAGTGAACCATCCAAAATTTCAAAACCATTTTAAAATCTTAAGTAACAGTTCCTTTATATGAATATAACAAATGAGCATTCTAAAATATAACTAGCTATATGGGCAATATACTCTTAGGACCAAAGTAGGTTGAGTCTGAGAGCAAATTTCTAATTACCAGCCAGTTTCCAAGCATTGTAGTTATTTAAAAATTTTGTAAAGTTTTATTTGTTTGGTCTATAATGATATTTCTTACCATTAAGTAGCTGGTTCTTTCAGTGTCTGCTTAAATCCCACATTTCTAATGACCCCTACAGATTAAATAGTTCAGAATAATGAGTAACGGTGTGTTATACCATACTGATGACATTTTTGGTACCCAGGATAGGTTTTTGGAATTCAACTGAACATACAAATAGATGTCTTCAGCTCAAATGCAGATGAGTTTTCTTCACTTCAACCCACTTACTTTTTAGTGACAAGCTGTCACACCTTATTAGATATCCTTCCTCTGACCTAGAGGTTTGTATTCTTCCTGTCATCTTATCTGCCTGTACTAGACCAAAAGTGAGATCAACCTAGCCAGATATTAGCAGAACAGATTTGAAGAATCACCTCCTATGAAAATACTTTCTATCAGATATGGAAAGAAAATCTGCTTATCTTCATCTCTGAGCATTTCCTTTATTCTAAGGTAATAAGCTAAGTGTACTTGACTGGCATGAGCTGAAGGAAATGAAATGTCAGTGCACAGTCTTGGTAGACCCCAGATATCATCAATTTTAACTCAGAGAGAAAACTTAGTCATAATCTGGTCTAACCTCCTCATACAGGGTTCCAGAAAGGATAATGATTTGTTCAAGGTCTCAAGGTGAATCAGTGTGCCAGTCAAGAATGAAATACATATTCAAATTTCTTCAGCTATAAAGCAGAAGAGAGCTGATCATCGTATGTTTTATTCGTAATACTCTCACCTGTGGGGACATTTCCCCCCCAAATATTCCAACATAACTGTCAGGTTCCCTGAATAGGAGATTATATCTAAGTGCATAATATGTACATTCCTAGCCCTGATTATCTGAGCCTCAATTCCTCACTGGTAAAAGATGCCTAATTTGAACAATATTACGTGATTTAAGAGTCATATAACATAATCCTATCTAATAAAAGGGCAATATGCAACTTAACCATCACTCTGGTACACCCACAAGCCACACCCACCAGCCATGCCCACCAGCCAATCAGGAACAAGTATGCAAATTGTCCCAACCAAGATGGCTGTGGCCACAGAGAGAGCAGGAGGGAGGTTTGGGTTTCCCTGGAGATGAAGAAAGCCAAACTCTCCACACCCTGGCTGGCCTAGAGCTCCATTCCAGGCTAAAAAGTTTCAATTATAGAAGATAAATAAATCCCAAGAAAAATGACAGCCACAGAGCTGGAGAGAGCACGAGGCTAGGGTTGCTCCCAGCGATGAAGGAAGCCAAGCTTTCTGCACACCCTGACCTGCCTTGGCCTTTGCTTAATGCTATAAAGTTTCAAACACAGAAGATAAATAAATCCCAACAGAAATGGCTGCCACCATGGACCTAGCAAGAGGCTTGGCTCCACTCCAAGCTACAAAGTTTCAATTGTGGAAGATAAATAAATCCCAGATACCAGGGCCTCTGCTTGAGTCACCAGGGGGTGTGGCTGGCCTGCAAACCACCATAGACCCCTCACCCAAACCACTCCATTTTCCCGAGGGAACACCCACGCTGATCTAGGACACCCTTCAGGGCAAACCAACTGGCCCTCACCCATGCACCAGGCCTCTATCCTATCTAATAAAAGAGTAATATGCAGATTGACTATCATTCCAACACGCAAGATGGCTGCCCCCATGTGGTCAAAGATCCTGCCCCCATGTGGACACAAGATGGCCACCACAAGATGGCCAGCAGGTTAGGGGAGTTGGGAGGGACCAGGCCTGCAAGGGAGGGAAGTTGAAGGTGATCAAGCCTGGAGGGAAGGGCAGTTAGGGGGTGACCAGGCCTGCAGGGAAGGGCAGTTAGGGGTGACCAGACCTGTAGGGGAGGGCAGTTAGGCATCAATCAGGCTGGCAGGGGAGCAGTTAGGCATTAATCAGGCTGGCAGGGGAGTGGTTAGGGGGTGATTAGGCTGGCAGGCAGAAGTGGTTAGGGGCAATCAGGAAGGCAGGCAGGTGAGCAGTTGGGAGCCAGCAGTCCTGGATTGCGAAAGGGATATCTGACTTCCCATTTAGGCCCGATCTCACCAGGCAGTCGGACATCCTTTAAGGGGTCCTAGATTGGAGAGTATGCAGGCTGGGCTGAGGAACATCCCCCTATTCACGAATTTCATGCACTGGGCCTCTAGTGTATGTGAAAAACATTGTAAATTGTAAAGTGATATTTAAATACTTATTGGTGTTATGCCTGCAAGTACTTGTCTCAATGCTACCTCAAATGCCTTTAAAAAAATATTATTTGTCTGATTTTAAGTTTGGGATACAATTAAGGAATTCAGTTGGTTATCAGAAATAATGAACCTAAAAATATACTCCCATTGGATGCAGAAAGAGATGTTTTGACAGTGTAGTTACAACAAGACAATAGCAATGTTGAGCCTCTTTTCAGTTAATGTCTTCGCTGAGCAATCCTAGTGAAGGTTTTGACATGTTTTAATCTCCATTGGCCACCATGACGTAAAATCTGTCTTACAGATTACTAGAAAATGGTTCTGAAACACAGAACCAAATAGCTTACTACTAAACTGGGATGGGGAAGGCAAAATGAGTTCATTGTTCCAAAATTATTGATATTAAACTTATTCCACATATTAATAGAATTAGAAGAAATATTAGTCTATATATGATGAAAGTCCAAATATACTATTGTATTTTTTATATGTGTAATATATAATTCAGATAATATGTATGTAAGTGGCTGGTTAGAGAAAATGTGCATTGAGAAAGCTGGACATTGTTTGCTTTGGCTGGTTTCTTGCTAATTTAAACCTTAGGGAAGCTGATGGAAAGGAGCCTGACAGGAGTATAGTCTTGGGAGCTTGTCCAGGTCTGAGGCAATGATCTTTGGGAAATTTACTTTTATATGGAATCAATTGGTTCTGATGGATATTTTTAACCCTTATTTCCAAAGACAATATAAATGGTTCCAATCATACTTTTTTTTATAAGGATCCTGATTACTAGTTATAACCATAAAAGTATTACAAATGCTTTCTGGAATGAGGATGGATATAAACAAAGAATAGAGTAAGGAATATATAGTTTTCTTGATTCTTGCATTCACACTACATATACTTTTCACTCCTTGCTTCAAATTATATTTACTGAAAATTACAAATGCCTTCTGGTATGGAAACATTTATTGACTTCCTATTAGTTCAGAGTAGCAAGCTAAATAAAAAATTAACATTTTGGAGACTATCAATAATCTTAGTCAATTTTGGCCCCCAACAGTAACTCCATAGAAAGGTAATTGCTGTTTGAACCAATTGAAACATCAGCTATCTTTCTCTGATTAGTACATGCTAAGGAAACAAAAGAGAGCTGATAAAAACAGTAATCTTATTGGCTTTAGATTAGGCTGATGCTCAAATCCTTTACCCAAATGAACTTTATTTATCAACTTGTATTTTCTTAAGAATCACAGCATGACATAAAGATAAAAGATGAGTCATAGTCTCACCTGGTACTGAATCAACTGGTTTAAGTCATGATTCATGAGACAACAGCTTCTTTAGAAATGGCAAAGTCGTTCTTAAACCTAAGTTAAAGAGAAAGAAACTTTGATTCATAATTATGATTCAAAGGAACAACAAAAAAGTGCTTTTATATAATATTGATTCTTTATATCCTGTATTCTATTAAATAGATGATCAAGTTTTATGTATAACTTGTCTTAAATCCAAGGGAGGTAATTTTCTAGTAGTCTAGTCCTTTGCTATAACTTAGAAATCCAGAAAGACTTACATATTTGATTTTTACATGAAGTCTCTTTGTTAAAAACCCAAGATACAAACACAAAGGCATCATTAAGTATAAAAATATTTAGGCCAGGAGATGACAGTATTAATACAAAGAAGAAACCAGGCCAGTTGAAAAACGGCACTCAGATAATGGTAGCTCATTAGGACATTGAAGCAGTCAGGTTTTAAAATAAAGATCTAAATCAGAAACTAGGCCACTTGTCTCACAGTGAGACAGAGATTATAAATACAAGCTCCTTCCACAATTTGGCTCTATTTCCTTGTATAATAAACAAACAAAAGAGGTTGCACAGTGTCACAACTGGAGAAAAAGGTGATTTCTGCCGTTGCAAGGATTAAAATTATAGTAGGCCTTAAGTAAATTCAACAAATGGCATCATATTTACAGAGAAAGTATTTGGCATTCTTTGACTGACTGCCCAACATTCAATTCCAATAGTACTACAATTTCTTTTTGGACAGTTATCTCTTTTTTCCTCATTTTATGTATTTTGATAGGAGGGTGATTCCTTCTGTATGCCTCTACCAAAGAGCATTCTTCTTCCTTGTGTTTCAATGGAACGGGGACATGGAGATACTCTTTTTAGCAGGTGAGTAGGACATGGCTTTTGTATGTGGCATCCTTTGAAGCAGATCATTTATATGTGGTCATCTTCTCTAAAAGCCTTTTTTCTTCTTTATTTTTTTAGGATTCATATCCAACTTCTGCTAACAAGAATTCTCCCACTGGTTCTCTTATCACCGTTAGTTATCTATAATCCATGGTTGACTCGTTATTGTTGCAACTTCAGAGTGGTAGGTCCTCTTACCTCCCTATTTAAACCTTTGAGTCATATAACCATCTATTGAATGATGTCAAATAATGTATCTTCTAATTTACATTGGTTATATTTTAGCCAAATCATCAACCATTAAAATTTCTCTCTTTGTAGTTAATAATAATATTTATATTAATTAGTCAGAAGTGGGTGCTACAGTGGTTTTTCTCTGCTGTCTTAGTTGGGAAAAAGGTATCCAAATTGGAGTAAGAATTGAAGTATGTTCCAATTTCTTCATGAGGAGAAAGTTTTCCACCTTAGAGACTTATTGATGATTTAATTTTAAGCAAGTTATTACTTTTACAATAGGATCCAAGACATTACAGTATTGCTACTTGGAATAAGTATGGGAAAATATTAGTTGACTCCAACCCTTAAGTGTGATAGACCCAATGGTGTTCATTCTCAAGACCATGTGACCGACTTAGTAAATGATCCCTAAGCCTGTGGCTTGACAGATGCATTTATAAGGAATTCCACACTGTCTTTTATAAAGACCTCCACATTATCTTGAAAGCTAAGAATAACTAAAGCATTCACTTCTATATAAATAAATGCTCAAGATCTATAACTAAATAATGTTCATGGTGGTTCTCTCACAATTATTTTCAAAAGTAAAGAAATATTCTTAATCCTTTGGGAATTAAAAGTGGGGATCAGAATTGAATCTTTTCACTAGCAAATTGTTTAGATGGTCACTACTACTTGATTTGTTTTGAGGAGGAAAGAGATAAAAGGAGTTAGAGTGATTTCATTTTTTATCATAAGCCTAAGATAGGATAAAAAATAAAAATTTAATTTAATGTATATTTTCTCTCTCAAACTAACAATAATCAAGTTCCCCTCCCCCTCTCAGTGTACAATGACTGTTATATGTGTAGGAATCAATGAAAGCCCTGCTGAACAGAATTATTTGTTGATTGAAATGTGTTGTTAAATGATTCAACAAAGCAATATTTTTTGCATATTCCCTCTAGTTGTGAAAATTGCATTTTTTACAGATTATGTTTTTTGCAATAAGATTTTAATTGTACTTGCACTCCAAATTCTGTTTCTGTTTCATGGTATTAATAACTCTTCTTTCTAGAAAATATGGTAACAAGATCAAAATTACTTTAAGTTGCTTGGTGACCTCCAAGTATTAAAAGGAATTGGATTATGTTAAAACTTCACATTAGTATGCTACCATTTCTTTTCATAAGTTAGTTATTATATAGTAGTTGGGACCTGTTCACTCTTTTCTATCATAGCAAATAAAAGAATGACTTAAGTGATGGAAATAAACACAGGTCTGGCATTAGAAAGAGAAGTTAAATCATACCTCTGGCACTTACTAATTATATAAGCTTTAAAAATACACTTAAATTCTCTCTATTCTGTTTTCTTCATCTGGAGAGTGGAAGTAGACCATAGACCCTGCTAATAGGGAGATATGTTATTAGAACTCAGATACCATAATGAAAGTGAAAAAGCTAGAAACTAGAAAGCACAAATAAAATTATGTGGCTTTATTTTTATAAAACAGGTTACCTTCCAAAGGTTCATTTTTCAGTTAATTGTTTAAACACAAAGACAATATTTCATAGAAAATTAAATACAGAAAAGATGCTCAAATTTATTCAGGTGGTAGAGCACCAGGAAGACACAGTGCTTTATGTAAAACACCATGAAATGCTGACATATTTAATTCTCTCATAGGAAATGGCAATATTCAACTAGTGAAAAACATGAATTAAATATAGTATTTAATATCAAATCACAACCAAAAGCACATGTGTGTCCATGAAATAGTTTTTCCATTTATATCACGGGTTTTTTGTTCAATCACCTTGTTGTCTTTTAGGTTTAATTGAAGATAAAAAGCAATGGTTGGCAAAGACTCAATATATATCAACGGAAAAATTTTAAATCAAGAATATATGGTAAGTAAATGGTTCTATTTCATCTCCTTCCCCCATCTCTCCCTAGCCTTATAAATGAGACAGGATTAATTGTGGATCATCAGTCATGTGAGAGAAGATATTGAAAACCACCAACATAAAGGGTGATTTTGTATCCAAGTCAACCCACAAACATCTATTCAATCCACAATGTGGTTGTTTTAAAAGCAATAGCATCACAGGTCATTTATAAACCCAATGTTTTTAGATTAGAAAATGCTGTTTTTTAAAATGATGATGAAGATAAATTCTAATTATCTTTATGGATACTTTTAGGATTAAAGAAAAGCAGCTTATAAAGCTCTCCTTACATACTAATGAAAAACACTGAGATTGAAAGCCCCAAGAGAGCTTCTATTGTTGCCCTTGTTACAAAGAAATATTATTATTAGTCCAGTGAAGATCTGGTTAATATAAAAAATACACCATGTATTTTCTTTCCTCTTCCCACATTTTCTCATCATCTAACATTTAAACCTGAAATCACTTATCCAAATAATTCACTGAAACATAAGAGTCAGACTCACAAACATATCCTTGACTTAGGACAATTTGATAATCTAGACTCTATCTTGTACTGTCACATACCAATTAAAAACTAAATCATGGCAATGAGAAATCAAATTGTTTTATTGGGATTATCTCAGTTTCCATGGTTTGTGCATGAATTTTTCATGAAGCTTTACCATCTTCTCCTCATGACTACAATCTGTTACTCACGCAAAGGTCAGAAAATCCAGTGACAGGATACTGAATTCTGACTCCAATTCTATGTCATTGAACAAATAACTCAATGCTTTGGAAGTAGCTTCCTTATTTTTAAAATAAGAGGATGAGACAGACTCTTTATCACAGTGAGTCAGACCTATGCTTGTCTTACATAACCACAGGGCCCTGGTCGTGGAAGAGCTTAGATCTCCTTCCATCTATTGTCCCAACTTTCCTAAATAATCTGCTATTCATGTATAATTCATGAATTTATCTAATTATAATAAACATTAGGCATTTGTGACTTTAGTATGAGATGGCCAATCACTGGTAACATAAATTTACAACAACAATAAAAAAAAATCTCTTATCAAATAGTGATGAGAAGAACATAAAAGCGGTAACCTAGTCATGGACAAATATAGTCATGTTGCTCTCTCCCACATCAACCTATTTAGGGGCTCTCAGCAGGATAACTGGCTCTCCTGTGATTTTCTGCAGATGGAAACAAAAGGAAATTAAGAATAGTAGGTTTTAAAATATGACTGATATAGCATAAGAAGCTAAGTGTTCAAGACTGAATTATTTCAAATTCTTCATGCCTACTCTGCATCAGAATTATATATACATCCATGTGACTCTGCAGTATCATACACTAGTGTAGTAGGGATTGCATTTCCCAGCCAATGATCTTGGTTTGGATTTTGTGACTTATTTTACCTAATGGAATGTAAGTACAACTGATAATGCCAGTTCCAGGCCAATTCTGCATTTTTAAATTTGTGACAAGAATATCCTCCTGTTACCATAGAGAATAAAGAGTCATGTGGAGCAGACATGAATCCAATCTATACTTTTCAATCAATCTCAAATGACCTGAAGCCAATGCAGAGCTGGTCTAGCCATCCCACACATGCAAGAGCAAGGAAAACAAATGTGCAAGATCTGAAAGCCTTGCATTTGGGATTTACTTGTTAACAGCTTTATTGTGGCCATAAGAGAACAAAACACTTAGAAAATTTTATGTAATGTGTTAAAAAGAGAAATTAACTGTGAATAATAGACATAAACAGGTAATATTTGACTTTGGAAATTAAAGCACATTTTAAAAACAAAGATAAAAGCAATTGTTAGGCTTCTCTTGGGCACAATTTCCTTTTACTGGAATATTTTGTTTAAGCCCAAATTTGTAATTTAAACATTCCAACAACCTATGTTTCAACTATTAAAAACTTTGCTTCAGGAAACAGCTTCTATTTCAGAAGGACAAGTATGATAACCAAAACACTGGATCATCCTTGAAAGCAGTCAAAAAACCTGCCAGAGAAAAACTGCTGTCAGTCAAACCCTAAAGCTCATACTACTTCCTTGGCCACCTCTAATTCTCTCTCTCTCTCTCTCTCTCTCTCTCTCTCTCTCTCTCTCTCTCTCTCTCTCTCTACCTACACCATGGGAATTTAGTACAACTTGTTCCCTCACTGCCACCACCCACTTCTCCACGATGTCCCAACACCACCCACTACTTCTGTGAGACATAGAAACCTTTTCCAGCTTCTTGTCTCCCTGCTGTCTCTGAATTAAGCAAGCAACCCCCTTTTGGTTTGTTTTGAGCTTTTTATATCTCCCTTCTACAGGGAGTGACAAAAATAACAAATGTCAGGCAAATGACTGGGCTCTCAGCATCTCTAGAGTAAGATCCAGCCCATGTTATGTTGGTATTCATTAAACAGTAACAAGAGTAGGCTTGTTCTCCTACCATTCCCAAGTTCACATTCCGAGAAGGTCCTAAGACTGCCTTCCCTGAAAACTCATCAGCAAATTTGTGTCATTCTCAGTTTTATCATGAAATGAATAAACTCTTATCATTTAACACCTATTAGGTCCCCTGACTGTCACTACAACACATCAGACACCCTCCCACTACAGGGCCTCTCTACCTGGACCACTCTTCTCATGGATGTCCACTTGGCACAAAATCTCACTTCCTTGAGCTATTTTCTCAACCTTCCTCTGGTGCATGAGGTCTTTCCTGACAACTCTATTTATAGAGTCATAAAAAAGATGAATGGTTCCCAGTCACTAGGGGGAAGAAGTATAGGGAGTAACTGCTTATGGATATGGAATTTCCTTTTGGGGAAATAAAAGTGTTTTGGATAGAGCATGGTGATGTTCAACTTCCCAAATACACTAAAAGCTACTGAATTGTACATTTTAAAGGGATACCTTTATAACATATAAAGTACATCCCAATAAAGCTGTTTAAAAAGTACAGACTTTGGGAGCATATTAAATGTGGAAGATGAAAGCCAGGGTAGAGTAAAAGACACTTGAGCCTTTCAGTTTGTATAACTGATTAAAGGATGATGATCTTTTTCCAAAGTAACTTTAGGAATAGAAGGGTGATAGGCGGGGAGACAAGAAACAGAGAACTGGATGAAGGATGCCCAGGGGAAGCAAATCTATGAATGCAGAGAACAGGGGAACCTCCTTTGTTTTGTTAAAATCATTTTAAAAGTTAGTTCAAGAAAGGTGTAAGTGATGAAAAGAGTACACTGTTCTTTAAAAATACCATAAAATGAGTTAAATTTGATTAAGAAGACAAGTACAAATTGTCCAACCAAGAAATGTAAAAATAGAGTAATAAAACATGTCCCTTAGAAGGAACAGGTTTGAAATGGTACCACTCAGCACAGAGAATTATTTTGGCCCATAGAACTCGGTTTATATTTTTCAATATTCCACTGAATAAATTGGGTAACCAAAATTGAAAAATGAGTTAAGTAAAATCTGATCTTTGCAGACTTTATGAGTAGAAACCTGGAAGAAATATACTGACATAATCATACAGATTTTATGTATTTGGTTTTGATACTATCAACTCTGGAAGCTGATAAAAGTACAGGTACTTTGTATAAAATTGACATCAAGGTTCTTGGTTGCCTCCACTGGCTGCTCCTAACTCAGCTCACTGCTATTTTTCTTTGTAGTTTTGTTTCCCTTTTTTTGATTTTGTTATTACAGTTGATATTCAATATTATATTAGTTTCAGATGTATGACACGCTGGTTAGACATTTATATACTTACAAAATGATCCCCCATTGATTCTAGTACCCACCTGGCACTATACACGGTTATTACAATATTACTGACAGTACTTCACAGCTATTTGCATCTCTGCAGGGCTGGAGCAAAGGGGTTTGAGCTTAATCTCTCTCCAGTTCTGGACTCTGAAGCCAATTCCTCCTTCCCAGAACTCCTTCATATTCAGATGGTGATTTTGAGCACCAGTGCCGCCTCTCAATTCTTTATAGTACAGGATTATTTGTGTCAGAAGTTGGACATGACATTCCTATTTGGGGGCAAGAAATTGTGCCCCCTTCCACGGAGGTGAACTGTGTCATGCATTACATCTCAATCCATATGGGAGAACCAGATGACTTTAAACCATTGCTCTATGTACTGAAGACCTATTTTAAAGCAATATAACGGTTGTTTCTGCTTAGGTATTCACTATGTGTGACATAGGACATAAAACTGAACTTCAATTATTCAACCTGTGCAAGCCACATTGCTGGTGAGAAGTACAATCAGAATTGGACACAGAGACACTCATAACAAAATCATACTATTTTCACTGCATCAAGCTGTTTCTCCACTGGGAATTCCCTTCACTAATAATAAACATCTTGGTTTCCCCAGCATGTTTTTACCAGAACATTATACTAAAATAGTACTGTTATTCTACTAGAAAACTCACAGTGCTCCATGCTGCCCAGAAATACACTATTAGGCCCGCAGCCCATTAACACTGCTGCCTCTAAGCACTGTAACTCCCAGACCATCTAAAACAGAATTCCTTCCAGAGATGGCTCTCATCCATCTTTAGAGAAATGGCGTTCTTTTCTTTCCCAGCTGCCCTTCAACAGCCAGTCTCGCATGTCTAACACCCTTTATGTTTGGCAAATGGCTGGTAGAGCCAAGTTCATGTTTCATTTAGGGATTATTTTACTCAGAAGTATTCGAACTCAGGAGACATGGAAGACAAAGGAGATAACTTGAGGCAACACCTGATTAAAGCTGAATAATTCAGAATTAGTTAAAGTGTATTTTAAGCAGAATGTCTAAGCTAACACATTCAGAATATGAGCCTTATGATTACTCAGGAAAAAAAAATAGAAGTTTTTAAGTTAAAACAGATTTAGAATCAGCATTTGAATTGTAGCAACACTTCATAGTCTTCTCACTTCCTTTGTCACCCACAGATGTATTTCCTCCCAAATCCTTATATTTTAATGTTTCTCTGTGATAGCACTTATTTTAAGCTGTACTATCAAGCAATCCCTTCTCATTTCTTCACATCAACAGAGAGGTGTATGCAGCACAAACCTACAGACTTAAGGGTGGGACCAGAGGCAGAGTGAATGGCCGTTTCTAACAACAGGAGGTTGTGCAAAAGAAATGCAGTTCTAGAAATGTGAGTGGAAGACTAGGAAAGCAACAGGATGATGTCACCCAATAAAAGTTGGGGCCCCATAAAGCCCCAAGTGGTTGAGTGTCAATCCATAAACCAAGAGGTCGTAGGTTTGATTCCTTCTGAAAGGCTTTACATACAAAGAGCTACCATCACACAAGTAATAATAATAAAAGTCACAACATACATGGGGGGAGGGGCAAAATGAGGTTCACAGTTGTGAGTACTGGAAATTGAGTTATTCTTCCAGTATCACTTATTAGTTATGTATTATTCCCATACAAACAACTGTAAACCTACTTTTGCCCTACCCTTCATATAAGTATATTTTTATAAATGTATGTACTTTAAACATGTTTTTATTGATTTTAGAGAAAGAGGAATGGAGAAGGATAGATAGAAATGATGAGAGAGAAATGTTGTTCAGTTACCTCCTGCATACTCCCTTCTGAATCAAGCCCCCAACATGGGCATGCCCTGACCAGGAGGAATCAAACCTACGACCTCTTGGTTTATGGATTAACACTTAACTACTAAACTACACTAGCCAGGCTACATATTTACTTTTTTAAAAATAATGACAAAGGGGACTATTATGTAATCCATAACAATACTAAGATATTGCCTGCTTTTTCACATTATTTTTCATTCTAGAATCCTCTCATCTCTTTCAACTGTACAAACACCTCGATTTCTCCCACTGTTAATTTTTAACTCCCTTCCCAGTACCAAAGTGCTTGTCAAATGGTGCTTGCTCTTTATTTTATTTCACTTCCTTCTCACTTTCTAATCCTCTGTTTCTCCCCATTTCCTATTGTATTCTATTTGCATCACCTGTGATTCCTGGTGCCCCGGTATAAAGTTTTTACTCCGTGGGAGCTGTCAAGGCTTGAGATACCTGATACTGTGGGTAGGTCTACTTTATCCTTTCTATCTAATGGGCAAGGCTTTGTCTGCAAAGAAACAATAACTCAGATACTTCCGATAAAACATTACAGAGTGCCCACTGATGCTGTAAAGAAATGAAGTTCAAAGTTGCTTCACTCATGTGATTGCCTGAACTCGTAGCTCATTTATCTGGTTTGAAGCAGAGTGGAACCTCAAGTGAGAAATGTACCTGAATATGATTAGAGAAACTGAAGCTTTTCCTACATTTTCTGTTAACCTAACTTAGCCAAACCTCATATGAAAAAAGTCAGTAATGAGGTGAATTGAGACTGAAACCACACATTTTACCCTAGTTATGAGTTCATAATCTTCCAATCTGTTAAAATATTAATAAATCTATGAAAAGTATCACACATATGTTAACATAACATTATGGAAGCTGATGAATATGACTAGGAACTTACTTCACAACTGTGATCAGGCCCTGAGGCAAGTAGGGTAAAATCAGTATTGGTGAACAGATGAGCCATCTGTTAGTTGTGCAGACTTGGGCAATTAATTTCTCTGAATATTCAGTTCTTTAACTTTAAAATGGGGGATTAGATAATCTGGTCTTTTTAGCTCTCACATTTTATGACTTTAAGTTATCTAAGTAGTTTTCATCTTGTATTTTCATGTCATCTTTGATAAACTTCTAAAGTTTTCCTAATTCGTTCTCCCTATATTTTGATTTTAAGAGACAAAGAGAATCAAATCTACATTTATTATACCAGAGAGACCTACAGGCAACTTTGAGATCAAGATTATTATCTCAAATGACTTTAACAAGTGCTGATTTCTCTTACTATTTTTCTGTACTATCTCTAGCTTTTTATATTTCCAATACAATTTAATTATGAGGCACTTGACATTTTTCTAAACCTTTGAAGGTTATCTTTTCTGTCTGTGTTTGTCTTGAAGATTTATTTTTGTTTTCATTAGGTGTTCATGTGACTCAGTTAAAGGCATTACCAACATCTTAACTTTGTATGTTTATGAGACCTCTTTCAAAGAATCTGACCATATCATCTCTAGATTTATAGATGTGGTTGCTAAAATGCTGAAATTCTAACATTGAACCTTAGTAAGATTTATAATACAATTATGTTTCCCCAAAAGTGAGACTTCTAGTGGTGCCTCGCTATACTGTGTTAATAGATTATACTGTATTAATAGATTAATATGTGAAATTACTGTTAACTGTTCTCCTCTAAACCCTCTCTGATGTGAAGAAAAGTTGATGAAAAGTTGTCTCTCATAGTTGACCAAAGAGAAGCAACAACAGTTGCACAATATCTCTTATTTATATTTTTAAAGAATTATTAATTTTCCCTTCATAGCAATAGCACAATAAAGGATTTTTTTACTCTAGTCACATGGATTGAATAAGAATGAACCATATATTCATGCTTATTGTGGTATGACCAGTAATTCCACTTACACAAAATCTTGCTTCACATTAGACATTAAAATTCAACTAGGTGGCAGAAAAATAGAAAAGATACTTTAAGGCTTTGGTGGTCTTAGCCAATTTGCAACATGGGTTTTGATGCTCGCCCATTTGAAGGATCCTATTTTTTTTTTAATCTTCAGCACCATATCTTTCTTCCCATGATATAGAAATGACATTGGCTGCCTGTAGATTTCCAAAATGACCTCAAAGTCTGCCCTTTTATCTATCCTTACCCTTTGCAATGTGACTCTGCAGCTCCTTCCATCTAGTGGTGGACTCTATACCTTCAATCCTTGAACTTAGGCTGATCTGTGACTCACTTTTACCAAAGGAATGTTCTGGAAGCAACATTGTTCCAGTGCTCAGTCTAAAACCAAATACTATAGGTTTCATGCTTCCACTTGTTCTTGGACTGCTGTGTCCCTCACTTGAACACACTTGGGCTAGCCTGCTCTAGGATGAATATTTTTATGGAGAATTTAGCACAATTATTCCAGCCAAGACCCCAGAAATGTGACCTAAAGCAGTAGAAAATGTCCACAATTAGACTAGATCAGAAGAATCACCCAGATGAATTCAATGTACTTTGTCACCCATAGAAATGTGACCTCAGCTAATGGTTGTTTTTTCATGCTTGTAAGTGTCACACTTATAGGTGCCACACTGAGATCTTCTCCCAAAGTTTAATTCACCTACAGCTTCCCACTATATAAATTTATAGTTCATATTTTTTGACAACACTAGTTCTCATAATAGGTTAGTTAAAAACCAAACAAACAAACAAAAAACCTAAGCAGGTAAACTAAGTTCCTGTGAGATTTTAATGACTCTCTGAGAGACAACTACATTTAAAAATGGAACTTATTCAAATTAATCTTCATTGTTAGAATTTTGGGATGGTACCTAGATTGTTCCTTCTTCAGTAAAACACTTCTAGGACAGTGATAGGTGAGAAATAGAAGATATTGGCATCTCTGCCATCTTAGTTCTTATTTCCCTTCAGATTTGATTTTTTACCTCCTAAGACTTCTTTCAAACTTTTTGAAGCTAATGTATACTTTCTAACCAGTGCATTAGTTTTTAAAGAAACAAGTCTTAAGTTGTGTGTTTTTTTTTAAGAAGAAGAAGAAGAGTAATATGTGTTCAACCATGAAAAGCTAACTGACATTTATTCCTTTTGCAAACTTCACTGAGCCCTTGTTTTAGGCTAAGTATTGTTTTAAACTTATATATATTGATTAGATTCATTGTTACAGAATATTATGTAGGATATAATATTATTTTTATGTTTTGTAAATGAGTAAACTGAGGCACAGAAAAATCTAGATAACTTGCCTACAGTTACACAGGCCCCAGGGTGCAAATTTCATCCTCAGGTTTTTGCTGAGTACCATAAGAGAATACCCAGTAGCATGCATACTAAGCAACTATCACAGCTGTTAATAGCCTGTCTTTATGTACTTTGGGTTTTTTAATATACAGTAAAAAGATTCAGAAAAGCACAATTAATATATTTGGAATATAACCAATATTTGGTACATGACCTTATTTTATAAAACAAAGACATGTGTACAATCTTGGATCTACATACCTCTCCCCTAATATTTATGTATCCTTTAATAGATACAGTTTTATGTATCCTACATAGTTTCTAGAGCCATTCTCTATCTAACTTAGAGTTTGACCATACCTCGAATCGATAACAGAGTAATACATCTTTGCTGTGTATAACTTGGAGAGTTGATGGGATGATTTTGCATAGAGTTCTTAAGAACGAAGAAATACACTGCTATATTTCAACACATCTTACTATTCATACTATTTTTATCCCTGAAATTGAGCAGCAGGCAGATAATGAACTCTCTCAAAATGATGAAACTCAATCATATATTTTAGACAATGCATCGGTCATTCTGTAATGTTTAATGGGCAATTTAAATGCAGAATTTGCCACAGAAGGAAACCTTCTCTGCCTCTATGAAAGCAAAAACATTTACCAGTAAAATGGACCTTTTATGCAAGAACTGTAAGGCAGAGATTCACCACTGTTGCAACATCATAACATTCCTCACGAGAAAAATTATATTCAGCCAGTCAGTGGCACTTACAGTCCATGCAGCATCTGCACTTGAATTATTAAGCATCACTAATGTTCTAGAATCCCTCCAGAAATTCAGGAACCAGGCTGTCTTACAGGCTCTGAGTGATGATTCATCTTGGACAAACTGACAGAGACACAGAAGGCAGAAACCTGGTCTCATTGTACCTGTTTTGAGTCCTGCTGCTGGAGTGATCTGTCTGGTAGCAACATCTGGGTTAAAAGTGACACCCATCACAAAGATTCGCAGAAACTGGAGGCCTTGGCAAATGCCATCCATATTTCCTTGTCAGTAGAGTTTTAGGGAATTTGGAACATGTTCTAAGATTAAAACAAGACTCTATGTGACACTGGTATTTAGAGCTGGGCACATTACATAGCCATTGCATAATGCCCCCAACTGGCTAAACACAATGCCAGCCAAACCGCAGGACTGGCACTGTATAGCATTGGTCTAGTTCTGCTTTAAAATATTTAAATTTATTTTAAATCTGTTGGTTTAGAATGGGATGGATGTGATTGAAGTCACTTGTCATTTGATTCCTTGTGTTCTAAGGCCATGGGTTCTCATACACAGAATATAAAAGATTTCCCTGGACTTTACTATGCTTCCAGTACCTTAGTGATCAGCAGTATTTAAAAGTGAGGGCTTTGCCCGGCCAGTATGGCTCAGTGGTTGACTGTCTACCTATGAGCCAGGAGATTGTGGTTTGATTCCTATTAAATGCCCAGGTTGCGGGCTTGATCTCCAGTGTGGGGCATGCAGGAGGTAGCCAATGAATGTTTCTTTCATCATTGATATTTCTATCTCTCTCTCTCTCCCTCTCCCTTCCTTTCTGAAATAAATAAAAATATATTAGAAATGATTTAAAGTGAGATCTCTGGTGCCAGAATTCCTGAGTTGATTCTTGGATCTGCCACTTACTAACTTATGGGTTTGGGAATGAAAAGTAAGCTGTGTTTCTATCTCTTTATCTGTAAAGTGGAGATAATACCAGTACCTACCTCATTGGGTTGCTTGTGATATTAGTACATATATAAAGTGCTGAGAATAGTACTGAGCATGTAGAAATTGTCCAATAATTTTTATCATACCAATTCTTATAGACAGAATGAGAATGAAAATGCTTGCACTACAATGCCATTTTTAGGGTTAAGTGTGTTAATATATGTCAAATGTTAAGCACCTCGCTGAACATAAACTAGGTACCCAAACAGTCTGATTAATATCAGTTACCAATTTCTGTGAGTTTACTGCATGTCAGGCATTGATAACATACTGCATATCCATCTTCCCAACAACTCTTTGAGGTATTAGTAATATCCCTATTTTATGAAGGAAAAAAACTGAGGCATAGTAAAGTTAAGTAATTTGAACAAAGTCAGAGAAAAACTAGACATATCATGTGAACTTCTACAAAGGATAAATCTATATAGCTTAGTATCTTAAAATAATAGAATATTATTTCTCATGTAAAATCCAAAATGGCTATTCCTGATTGGTAGGAAGCCCTCCTCCAAGCAATGATCCAAAAGGTCCAGGTTCTTTCTGTGTTGTGATTCTACCATTTGCATGTAGCTTCTAAAGTCCATGCTTCTCTGCTTCAAAAAGGAAGAAGATAAAAAAACATGAAGAATAGCTGAGACCGGTTTGGCTCAGTGGATAGAGCGTCGGCTTGCAGACTGAAAGGTCCCAGGTTTGATTCCGGTCGGGGGCATGTACCTTGCTGGCGGGCACATCTCCACTGTGGGGCGTGGAAGAGGCGGCTGATCGATGTCTCTCTCTCTCATCGATGTTTCTGACTTTCTCTCTCTCTCCCTTCCTCTCTGTAAAAAAATCAATAAAATATATATATTTTTTAAATGAAGAATAAATCAAGTTTCATGGGCAAGGCCAAGGAGCACAGCATTCATGTTCATGTTTCATTGCTAGACTTCTGTAATGACCACACTTAACTGCAAGAGAGGCCACTACATATAGTCTTGTTGTGTTTTAAGAAAGCGCAGGGTTCTGTGATAAGCCATTCTTATCGCCCCTCAAACCCAGGGATTGTAACCCAAGCAATTGGCCAGTACACTCTCTGTCTTCCTGTTCTCTCTTTTACCAAAAGCCACATGGAATCTATAAAACATCATCCAAATGCAAGTTGTTCTCCAGAAAGCTGAAGCAGTTGACCTCACTATAATATAATTTGAATTAAAAATGCTGTCCTAGAACTAGTATCACAACAGAACAACTTTAATGATCTAATTTATAAACACTTTATCTAACATTCCTTACTACAAGATGAACATCTTTCATTCACCAACATTTACTCTTTGGATTTGTCACCTACTGGGCATTTCTATATTTTTCAGATTATGTTTATTAACTCCTAAATTAATTGAGGCAACCTCATGTAAAATTCCATTTTTAAGGCCTTTAGCTGAAAGAATAGCTAACAACCAATAGTGACTGAATTTTTTATTATACATTTTAGAGGCTTGTAATTCCAGCCTGTGACATTTAGGTTTGCCCAGAATTAGATTGTCCTTCCACTGAAATTACTTTTTGGAAAGTGTTTCGTCCCCAGGCTGCATTAAGTTGTTTGAGCATGCAAAAATGTCTAAAATATCATGGGCAAATGATGTCAGAAATCCAATAAGAAAATAGTATCCTGCTGTGTCTAGTGCCAAATCTTCACAAATGAGATTTATACTTAACAAGACTCTGAATTTTCAGTTTTCTGATTCCCCTAACTTGCTTATATTGCTTTGTGGTAACAATCAGGACTATCAGGTTATTTTGT
Organism: Lasiurus borealis; assembly: GCA_004026805.1. NCBI lineage: Eukaryota > Metazoa > Chordata > Mammalia > Chiroptera > Vespertilionidae > Lasiurus > Lasiurus borealis. The sequence goes on along the minus strand of PVJN01009610.1, from coordinate 19,617 downwards.
TTTTGGTTACTATTCGACATAAAAGGAGACCTTGAGAACATTAAAATTTCTCCTCTTTCAGTGTTTGACATTTTGGAAAAGTTTATTCCATGTGTCACAATACAGTACAACATTTTTCCAAGGAAGAACAAGCTTAAAACGCCATCTAAATAACAAGTAAAATTGCATATCAAGAGAGGCTTAGTTAATACTAATAACTGTAGGTTATGGTTTTTTTAGAAAAAGAAAAATGATCAGACAGTATTCAGTTCCATTAAGAAAAGAGATGGAATCACATAAAGTTAGGGGGATTGTCTCCCACTACAAGGTAGACCAAGTGTTTACCTTCAGTGTTTAGCCCCTGATGCTACAAGATGTTCACAAGCCTATGGAATGGGAGGGAATCGAACCAATATTAGTTTTCTTCCCCCTCATAGATTAGATGAATAGACTCCTGTCCAAACATAGAACATTTGTCCTTAGGAATGTTGAGAAAAAAAATCAATGTGAGAATCAAGGATACTTTTTAGATATGCCATTTTTTTCATCTCCAGTTGTTGCTACTTTTTAGAATTACTCAAAAGTGGTGTTGGTGGCAGTCTTCTGGGAGGACCAATAGATGGCTCACTGTCATCTAGTCTGGAGATTCTGACATACTCTCTCACATTGGGCTCACCTTGCCTATTCCCATCATTACCTTCCCATACCCTTCAACACAGTCACTGTTACTACATGTAATTTCATTTTTATATTTCATAAATGTCATTCTTGTCTTGTTTATGAAAAAGAAAGCAATTTATATCATTATGCAAATGCCACCTGGTAAAGATAACTAATCCAAGCTCTGATTTTCTTTTATTCCAGTGTTTTATAGAACTAAGGAGATTTAAATAAAAGCTCCAAATGCAAAGGTCTAATACTTCCATATTTTTAATTAAGATTCAATGATCATTTTCTGAGTGTACAACTAAATTATACTAAAAATAAGTGTGTATCGAGTACATTCTTAAAGTAGAATGGGGGAAATAGAAATCATTGGTATCTCTCTCACTCTTAGAAATGACCAACTGTGATAGATACTGTGGTAATCTACCCAGATGTCTACTTCTGGGGCTATGACTGCTGAGAGCTTCTGGTTTGCTTCTCATTGGAAATTGTATTCAGCTGCCAGAAATTGCTTTGGCAATTGTGGGCCCAAACCAATGACTGATTGACCAGTTGTATAAAATTCTGGCTCCACTGTTTGACTTCAAAATTACTCTGAAGGGCCTTTCCAGTCCTAAAACACTATCTGGGATGACAGAGCCCACAATGCAATCATGTCTCATGTCACCTTCTCACACTACCCAATCCTGTATTCCTCATTTCCATGCAGGTATATTTGAGAACCCATCCCAATAAACTTTGTGCAGATAGTTTCTAGGAACTCAGTCTAAGAAAACAACCTTTAAAATTTATATATGTTCTCAGCATATAGTTTACAAAATCAAGATCACCCTGAGCATATGATTATATATTTTTAATTTAATGTTATGTCTTGAGCACTTTTTATTTTGTTGATTTCTTTTTTAAGTATATGTTATCTAGTAATTACATCATACTTCAATATACAAACGTGCCATAATTTACTTAACCTTTCTTTAACTGTTCAATATTTATGTTGTATTTAATTTTCTCATGTTATAAATATTACTATAATGGCATAAAATGGTTTTATACATAAATTTTTTATCATTTCAACTTATATCATGAGGATATAACTCTTGAAGAGGCATTACTGAGCCCAAGAATATGAACTCTGTCAAGAATCCCATCCTATGGTGCTAAATTGCTTTCCAGAAATATTTTAAAATATATTTTTAATGGATTTAAATTTCCACCACTACTTAGAATGTATTAGTCTTACTGTGCTCTTGTCAGAGTGAAATATTCTTATACTTAATTCAATGCTGGGCAGTAGTCTTTAACACCAAATGGGTTGAAGTCTAAAATTGACCTTTTCATCTGGCTGTACCTTCTTTTCTCAGACTCCAGCAAACTTGCCACCCCCACTGTTTCAGTCCTTTACTTCGGTCCATCTCATAAGGTATGTATATCAGTCCATGCTAAGCAGTTCATTACAGTTATTTGTGGAGACTTTGATTATTGTTTTCTTAATCTTATTAATCACTATACTTTCCAGGAACCTAGTGTGGGCTCTTGTACATAACAAGTGTGCAGTAAAAATGCTTTGAAAAATAATTCATTGTTAGTGGCCTTTATTAGTTTGGACACTATGTAACTTGCTCGCTTTGTAGTTCAAAAATCCAGTTAAATTACCAAAGTATCCAATTAGGGGATTAGTGGTCTTTATTATTACAGATGCAAAAAGGTAACTATAAATCATTTTGATGGGTAAGTCTTTTGATGTTAATGTATTTTGTTTTCTACTTTTGGCTCTGAGGCCAGTTAACTTTAGGTGCTTAAGAATTTAAAACAGTGGAAAACCAAGATGGTGACATAGGTAAACACCTAAATTGCTGCCTCGAACAACAATTTCAAAACTACAACTAAAAGACAGAATGGGCATCATCCAGAACCGCAGAAAAGCTGGCTGAGTGGAAATTCTACAACGAGAAGGAATGAGAGGGGCCCACAGGGACTCAGAGGAGCTGCAAAAAGCTGAAGTACAGAGACACGCCCATGGAGAGGATGGGTGGTGGAGTGTGTGGCTGGTTTCTTTAGTGGGAGGGAAACAGAAACTCCTAATGGCACTGAACCCCAGTTCTAGGGTGAGGCTCATATGGGGGGAGTCTGAACTGCTGTGAAAAGGGAGGAGTGCACAGAAACTTAGGGGAGCCACCAAAAGGCAGAGATCTGGAGGCACACGAATGCGAGTGCATACACAGAGGGCTGACTACTTATTGTGCCTCAGACTTTCTCTACTGGCAGGGAAACAAAACTTCCCAACTGAACTGAAATCCACTTCTGACTGCAATGAACCCCAGTTTTGGGTGAGACGGTGGGGACTCAGACTCATACGGGTCCCCAGAGCACTCAGAAACTCAGGGGAGTTGCGAAAGACATGCGTGCATGTGCACAGAGAGGACTGCAGCAATTACTGAGGAACACTGAGACCCAGGGGCCTCGTAGGGCAGGGTTGACAGGAAGCCAAGGCTGTCTGCTCAGCCCTGAGACTCCGCCCCATCCAAGCTGAACAGAGAGGCTTTTGCAATTTTGCAAATCTTGTATCATAAGGCTGAATCCAACACAGAAGTTCTCCAGTTGTAGACACAGCTGATCTGCACAACCAATTGACTTGCAGGTCAATTCCCCTCAGTGATACCAACAACAATTAAGACTTAACTACAACAAGGCTGTACACACAGTCCACAACGGAATGCACCAAGAGACTCCACCTCAGATAACTGGGGAGGCGGAGCTACTGGGGCATATAGGACGCCTAGCACACAAAGCTACTTTGCCAACATAGGGAAGCAGCAAAAATGCGGAGACCAAGGAATAGATTATAAACAAAATAAATGAAGAAAAACAAATGACGATATAGAGTGCAAAACCATGCTTATAAGTTTTTTCAAAATTTCCTAGAAAAGATGGATAAATTTAACGAAACCCAAGAGGAGATGAAAAAAGACCAACTAGAAATGAAAAAAGACCAACTAGAAATTAAACATACACTGACTGAAATAAAAATATTATACAAAAATCTAACAGCAGACTAGAGGAATGCAAGAATCAAGTCAAATATTTGAAATACAAAGGAGCAAAAAACACTCCACTGGAAAAGAAAAAAAGAAAAAAGAATCCAAAAATGTGAAGATAGTGTAAGGAGCCTCTAGGACAACTTCAAGCATACAAACATCAGAATTATGGAGGTGCCAGAAGAAGACAGAGAGCAAGATACTGAAAATCTATTTGAAGAAATAAGGACTGAAAACTTCCCACACCTGGTGAAAGAAATAAACTTACAAGTCCAGGAAGCACACAGAACTCCAAACAAAAGGAATCCAAAGAGAACCACACCAAGACACATAATAATTAAAATATCAAGAGCAAAAGACAAAGAGAGAATATTAAAAGCAGTAAGAGAAAAACAGTTAATTACCTACAAGGGAGCACCCATACGACTGTCAGCTGATTTCTCAACAGAAACGATGCAGGCCAGACGGAAGTGGCAAGAAATATTCAAAGTGATGAATAACAAGAACTTACTGCCAGAAACCAATAATTGTCTCACTAATAGAAAGTGGACAAGGAACCCGGAAGATGGTCAACCTTGAAGCTCTGAAAGGTCAAAGCCAGCCACCTCCTATCTAATTGAGACAATGAACTTTCCCATCAAATAATCATGTAAATCCTTATTGATAAAATAATCTACTTGTTACTGGAATTGCCTGTTTCAGGGCAAAGGTTGTACCCCAAACCTGAATAAAAGGGATGGCAAGGCCAAAGGAAGGTGGTAGTCTTTCCCACTAGAGGAAGGCTCCTGCCTGGCCCCCCCATATCGCCAAATTAATGCTTTTCTAGTCTCTCCTTTCATTTGCGTGTGGCCTCCTCCAGAACCGGAACCCTGAACCAGGAACCCTGAACCACTCAGGATGTGAAAGAGGTTCCCACAACATACAAACAAGATTACTCTACCCAGCAAAGCTATCATTCAGAATTGAAGGACAGATAAAGCGTTTCACAGATAAGAAAAAGCTAAAGGAGTTCAACACCAAACCAGTATTATATGAAATGTTGAAAGGTACATATAATACTGAAGGAGAAGGAGAAGGAGAAGAAGAAGAAGAAGAAGAAGGAGAAGGAGAAGGAGAAGGAGAAGGAGAAGGAGAAGGAGAAGGAGAAGGAGAAAGAGAAGGAGAAGAAGAAGAAGAAGAAGAAGAAGAAGAAGAAGAAGAAGAAGAAGAAGAAGAAGAAGAAGAAGAAGAAGAAGAAGAAGAAGAAGAAGAAGAGGAAGAAGAAGAGGAAGAAGAAGAAGGTAAAAGATAAAAATTATGAACAATAAATACATATCTATCAACAAGTGAATCTAAAAATCAAGTGAATAAAAAATGTGATGAACAGAATAAACTGGTGAATATAATAGAATCAAGGGAGTGGACTGTCAATTCTCTGGAGGAAAAGGGAGAGGGAGGTGCAAGGAGAGACTGGACAAAAATCATACAGCTATGGATGAGGACAATGTGGGGAGGTAAGGGCAGAGGGTGGGAGCTGTGTGTAAGGGCATTATGGGAGGAAAAAAGAAAAACAAATGTAATAACCTGAACAATAAAGATTTATTAAATCAAAGAAAAATATAGAAAAAAAGAATTTAAAACAAAAGCCACAAAATAATTATTTACTTAATTAATTTATTTTATTTTATTTTTAATATATTTATTTCAGTAAATTTATTATCCTAAAAATTATGGTCTTGGACTTACAGTTTATAGTAATTGATATATTGCTAACATAGTTGCATAAATATGTAGTAATATTTGTTGAACAACTAAGTAAAATCTATTTTAAACAACTCAAGTCTGCAATTTACATCTACATAAGATTAATGAATTAAATAAACTGTGGTGGCTGTGTTCTTTAGGCCACATGGAATTGCATTTTATATAGCTTAGACCAGATTGTCCCCAAATGTGTTTTTATGCAAGCAGAAAATCTGTAAATCTGTTCTTTTTACAAGAATGTCAAATTGCAATTTCCCACCCTGACTCAGATCTCCAGTTTCTAGGCATTGAGTTCTTTGTAGAAAATTCCTGTTGGCTAAAATCAATGAAGCAATTCTAAAACTCCTATGCAATATCCTTGCTACAAAAACAATTAACTTAGGGCTGTAATGTTTCAGTGGGTAAGCAGCCAATTTTTTTTTTAATCCAATACTCTGAAAGTCTAAAAGCGTTGTGTGGTAGAAATTCAGTTTTAAAAGCCAGTGCTGGATCTAGGGTATTTTTATTTATGAGTTTAGCAGTGGTTATATGGTAGTAAAATAAATTTATAGAGTAAGGATTTTCTACTCTCTCCAGTCCATGAGGAATGTAAAAATGTCATGGGCAATTTTGTGATAAATTTAAGATGGGTAGGCATTTAAAAGCAAAAGGGAAAGAGAAAATTCAAGAAAAGGAATCTTAATAATTTCCTCAAAATGACTTCTGTGAGTCTGCAAGCACCATGCTTAAATGCCTTTACTGTGAACCCTGTAAGGCTCTTGATTCCCATGTGGATAGAAACACAGGCAAAGAGAGAAATGACTTGCTTTCAATAATCAAAACAAATCAAAGTGCTAATGAGATAAGGTAGAAAATAGAGACATCACCTCCATCTCAGGAATGTAAATGAATGAGCGCATACATCAAAATATTCTTGCACTTTTAAAATCTAGGCACATCAGTAAAAATCTCTCAATATCAGACACCTGCAGTTTAGTAAGGTAAGGCTTAATATTTCAAACTCTTGCAATGAGAGGTAAGAGGTAAATCCAACATTGCATTACACATGATTAGGTATTGGTGAGATTTTTAAAAGATGCTTAAAATGAGACTGAGACATATTTATAAATATGAGTTGACTTGCTCTTAGAATTAGAATAGGTGAAAACTTGTATAGACACTACTATAAAGCCATGTAATATCCTGTTGGGATATACCTAAATAAGAAATTGTAGATTAAAAGATTGAGTGATTTATTAAAGCTTTGGCAATTAAGAAATAACTGCTGACTTCATATGAAGAATTTATTATATTACTCAAACATCTTCTAAAAATACCAAACTTATTTATAACATGCTAATTCAGAATACATGAACAAAATTATGGTTGGAGGAAATTAGTGCCTAAATTTTAGGCTAAGTCACTAGAATCTGTCTAACAAATTTGGTTCCAGTTGATGATCACCCATTCCAAACCTAACATATTCTGAAATTATGAACTTTTGTATTATAGGTAATTCTTTAATATCATACTGCCTTTTAAAGGTCCTTTTTAAAAAGTGTTTTGAGTAGAATAGAACAAAAATAAAATAAAGACATTTCAGGGGGAAAATATTTATTTTCTCTTAATTGATCAAATTACAAGAAGTATCCATCATTCTCCAGGAGTGAATCCCCATGACATACACAGGAAACCTACAAGTTTTTTGAGAAAAGTAATGATAGCAATACTAATAATAATTGCCTGCATATTGTGACCCAACTACTAGGCAAAGGGCTTCTGATACTCTGCCTTGTTTAATCTTCACTCACAAGGGAGCCTATTTTACAAGAGGAAGAAACTAATTCCTAGAAAGCTTGTGAATCAGTTTGGGGTTACAGACCTGGTTACTGCCCTATGGATAGCTACATGTGTGGATTTTGCATAGGAAAAATTTTGGCAGGTTAAACAATCTGCTCATTTTTTGATCGACTTAAATGTTGGGTGAGACTGAAGAAGGGGAAAATTTAATCTCAAAGCATGAGGAGGACATGAACATTTTACGCCTGAAATACCCTTTGGCATATCAAAGACATGTTCCAGATGGCTCCAGATGGGCTATCACCTCATAATCTTTTAATGTGGAATAGGTTTTCCTCGCCTCATTTGTTGGAGCCTCCTTAAAATCTTGGGACCATTTTCTCCTCATCCTTTTTCAACAGGTCAGTATTGCTGTTTTCCCAATCTGCTATATCAAAGTGCAGCTAGTGCCTCTGCTTCAGTGGGCCCCTGAGTCACAAATAGTGGGTACTTAGCAACTAGATCATATAAGCACACCATGTTCCATCTTTAATGACACGGTTTACAATTGAATATGTGCTTCCATATCATTAGTTAACATTTTAGTCTGTAAACTGATCTAAAGCATTAGGGAATAGACAGGGAAATCATTTCTAATCACAGTCCAACTGACAAATGTTATTGTCTGAAATTTACCCTAACATTTGAGTGTGAAATTTGTTCCCCTTCCTGTACTGGAAGTGATTTTTGCTGCATAATAACACGTTTCAAAGGTTGGCTCAATATTTTCCTGTTCTTATTTTCTTCTCCTGGTTAAGGAAAACAAGAAATGAGTCGTTGCTAGGAACATACTAATAGCCACCAACTGGTTCCCTGACATTTGAACAAGCTTAGATGCCCATCAGTAGTACATAATGAGTCAAAACTGGTTCAGATAATTTTACAGCCACATCAATCATTGACTATTCTTGACGGATTACAAAGGAAAAAAAGGACTCATAATATTCTATAATATATCTCCCAGTCTCCCACTTGGAGAATCAGAATTTCCATTTGCTTAAATGCTACTGATATACACTCATAGAAGAGCAACCATAAGAAAAAAATGTCAATACACATCAAAACTGACTTTTGAAAAGAAGGTTGTCTCATAACCAATAGGCAGCTTGGTCAACTTTCTATGAGAGATCCTTATCCTAAATTCTTTTCCACAGTTTTTACCACAAAGTATACAACTTCCATATTTCTTTTTTAAAATTTATCTTTATTGTTGAAAGTATTACAGATGTACTCCTTTTCTCCTCCCTCATTAGCCCCATCTATCCCACTCCTGTTCCCTCCCTAGGCCTCCACTGCATTATTGTCTGTGTCCATGGGATATGCAAATGTACATATCTAATCCCATATGTATTACTTTGTATTAATACATAAAAAAAATTTGTTGCAGAAACCGGTTTGGCTCAGTGGATGGCCTATGGACTGAAGGGTCCCAGGTTCGATTCCGGTCAGGGGCACGTACCTTGGTTGTGGGCACATCTCTGGGGGCGGAGTGTGTGTGTGCAGGAGGCAGCTGATCAATGTCTCTTTCTCATCGATGTTTTTAACCCTCTATCCCTCTCCCTTCCTCTCTGTGAAAAATCAATAAAATATATTTTTAAAAAAATTTTGTTAAAATGTTAAGATCTGGTAATACCTGATATCATGTAATGACACATATCTAGGGAGAGCAAGTTTTCAAGGGAAGAAGATCCAAGACTGGTAATAGAATCAGGTGAGAGATGACATAGGGAAATGGGGATGGAGGAGGAACCAAAGATTGGTCTGAAATCAGTGGGCAACTGGGGACAAGAAAATGGACTGAGTCAAGGTGACAAATGAAGAGAGACGAAACAATAGAGGAAAAGACAGGCAGAGGATACAAGGTTTGAAAGAAACATTAAACATACTGGCAACTTCAAAATTTTGCTAAAAGTTGTTTTAAGTATATACACATAGAGTTGTCAACTTGGCAATATTTATCAAGAAGCTTACACTTGTTTTTGCCTTTGGTTTAGTAATTCTATTTTAAAGATTTAAATCCAGGAAAATAATCCTAAATACAGAAAATTCACATCATTATTTATAATAACAAAAACTTGGCAGTCATCAAAGTGTCCGACTATAGACTACTTATTGTGTAAACCATGTCTTTGTATCAATTAAACATTGCAAATACTTTCAAAGTTATGTTTTAAACTTTAAAACATAAGACAGGCCCTGTTGTAAGAGTGATGCGGAGACAGGTGAATCATCTGTCATCTTGAAAGTCCAATACCGGCTGATCTTGATAGTAAGCAGATGAGCAGTTATTGCTGCCATAATTGGATTTTGTCATAATAGGAGAGAAATATAGAGATAGATCTATTTTCTTCCCTTAGAGATTTGACATTTTAAAAGGTATCTATGCCAGTGGAGAATTTGGTGAAGGCTGCTCTTTTATAATGGAAATCTCAAAGCATGTTGCATAATAATTCATGTGATAGTGCCAGCCTATTTAAATGAAGATCGGGTATTATTTTAATGCTGAAAGGAGCCTATGTGCAAATTTGTTATTTCAGATAAAAAGCAGTTTATATTTTTAAATTCAATTTTTCTTTTCAACACTCATAGGTGGGTTGGGCCATCACCAAAACAGGGTGTAGCATGCAGATTATCATGGACTTTTGAATTAGGCAGAGTTGGGGCTCTATCCACTCTTCCTTGAGGAACATATTTCATATATCTGATCCTCAATTTGTTTATCTATGAAAAGTAAATAATAGTAATAATGATTAGGCATTATTCTAAATATTTTATATACATTAACTTACTTAATTCTTACATTGACTCTATAAAGCAAGAGCCATTAGGAATAAATAAAACCACATGTAGGAGGCACATTCCATAGCACATATAGATTGGCACAATAAAAATTTGGTCCCTTTCTCTTAACAAGGAGATTCACAACCCTGGCCCACAACCCACTAATACATGAATAGTGAGTGGTTTGTTAGAATGCACAGCTTTTGCTGTTTTCTATTCATTTGAACAAATTGGGATAATTTTGCTTTTACTAAAAGGAGATCCTAAGACAAGGTTTTGGATGCAAGGAATTTATATGGGGAGTGGATAAGTAATAAAGGAAAGAAGAAAATTCATGAAAGGGGAGATTAATAAACGAGATATTACTTTGGACATAATTAAACCATAGTTTTAATGGGACCCCTTTGGGAGATGTTTAAAAAATACCTGAACATCCTTTTCTAGTAAGTGAGGGAGCTGGGGAATTTTTGTCATTGCTTGAGGGACACCCCTGGGCCACTGGATCCCCCAGATTCTGATCTTTCCATGTCTACTTTGACTGAGCATGGTTCTACTCCCAGGCACCTTAGCCTGAAGAGTGAGCAGAGAGGACACTCACAGCTTCTGCTACAGTTTAATAAGAACCTATGTGATGGAAAAATGTCAAGTTTACTCTGGAAAGAAAGGGTTACTGAATTTCAGTAATTCTATATTTTCTTCATTTGAATAGCTCAGATTTCTAAAAGTGTATGCCTTGCACAGACTCAACAGAAATGGCATCACATCTTTGGATTTACATGAGACATGGAGGCACAGAGGGACCATTTAACAAATTATTCTAGCTGTTCAGAACAAACAATTAAACAAGTATAACCTATTTTTACTTGCTCCCAGGCATGCACTCCAACCAAGGACATAGCTGTGAAGTATTAGACAAGGATGTCATAAGAAGGGAACACCAGCAGAAAGATGGTAAGGGGAGGGAGAAAAAGAAACTTACAGCTTAAGACCTCCAAGGCAAATAGAATTCAGAGACCTAGAAGAACCCAGAAGAATAGGTTCTCCTACTAGCATAACCATCAGGCAACAAAGTCAATTTCCAAGTATTGCAATGCCCTAGAGATAGTAAGTATTTGAAATGAGATAGGTGACCAAGATGAAAACAATGGCCCTTGAAGTCTGACAAACCTTGTGCTCCCTCAGGGTAAATGTTCCAAGTAAATTTGTCAACACATTTTCAAGCAGGAGATTCAAACATAATACTCATTATGCTGGTCTTCCAGCAAATTGGACATGAAAGACAGACTCAGTGTGGGGGATTGGGAAGCAGTAAAGAAGACAATTAAGGAGAGGCGTAGGTGCTGAGGAATGAATTAGCAGCCCAATTCATTCATCTGCTCTAAAAAGAGATGAAGACATCATCATCTTTGCTTTTAAGAAGCTCATGTTGAAATAGGGAAGATAGGTGTATAAGTAGAGAGTTTGAATCCTCTCTGATAAAAGCCACAAAATAATTTTAAAAATGGCACTTTAGTATAACAGAGAAAGAAGAGTTAATCAGGGATGTAGAGGGTTCAAGAAAGCATCCTCTTGTTGCTAATGCCTTATCAGACATTAGAAGATTCAGATTAAATATTTAAACTGGAGATGGGGTGTATGGATAAACTTGAAAATAAAGAGGTTATTAAATATATAGTGAGATATCAAATATTCCATCCACAGGGAAAGTGAGAACAAAGCAGGGTGTGGCAAAGTTCAATAAGCAGGGGAAAAAAACAAGATGGCAGTATAGGTGAACACCTAAACTGCTGCCTTCCACAACAATTTCAATACTACAGCTAAAAGACAGAACAGACATCATCCAGAACCACAGGAAAGCTGGCTGAGTAGAAATTCTACAACCAGAAGGAAAGAGAGGGCCTCATGGAGACTCAGAGGAGTGCAAAAAGATGAGGTACAGAGACACGTGCATGGAGATGGGCAGTGGAGTGCCTGGCTAACTCCTCTGGAGGGAGAGAGATGGAAACTCCCAACTGCACTGAACCCCAGTTCCAGGTGAGACTCATATGGGTGGGCGAGTGGGCAGGAGTCTGGACTGTTGGAAAAAGCGAGGAGTGCATATAAACTCAGGGGAGCTGTGAAAGGCAGAGGTTTGGAGGAGCATGTGCCAGTACAAACAGAGAGAACTAACTGCTGATTGTGCCTCAGGCTTTCACTAGCAGAGGAAGAAGGAACTGCCGACTGCACTGAATTCTACTTTTGAGTGCACTGAACCCCAGTTTCGCTTGAGACCCTGGGTACCCAGACTCATATGGGTCCTCAGAGCACATGGAAACTCAGGGGAGCCATGAAAGGTAGAGGTCTGGAGGTGCACAAGTACAAGTGCAGCAATTATCAAGAGACACTGAGACCCAGGGGCCATGAAGGGCAGGACTGACAGGAAGCCAAGGCTGTCTCTGGTCAGCCTGAGACTCCGCCACATCCAAGCTGAACACAAAGAGGTTTTTGCAATTTTGCAAGTCTTGTATCATAAGGCTGACTCTGGCATAGAAGTTCTCCAGGTGTAGACACAGTTGATTCTCACAGTCAATTGGCCTGGAGGTCAATTCCCCCCAGTGATACCAACAGTCAAGACTTAACTACAACAAGGCTGTACACACAGTCCACAGAGGGGTGCACCAAGAGTGTTCACCTCAGGTAAATGGGAGGCAGAGCTACTGGGCCATATAGCACAACTAGCACACAAAGCTACTATATCTATCAGCTCAGGGAAGCAGCGAAAATGCGAAGACAAAGGAACAGATCACAAGCAAAAGAAATCAAGGAAAGCAAACAACTGGATATAGAGTTCAAAATTACAGTTATAAGGTTTTTTAAGAATATCCTAGAAAAAATGGATAAATTTAGTGAGACCCAAGAGAATGAAAAAGGACCAACTAGAAATTAAATATAGACTGACTGAAATAAAAAATATTATACAGAAACCTAATGGCAGACTCAAAGAATGCAAGAATCAAGTCAAAGATTTGAAATACAAAGAAGCAAAAAACACTCCACTGGAAAAGCAAAAAGAAAAAAAAAAAGAAAAAAATGTGAAGATAGTGTAAGGAGCCTCTGGGACAACTTCAAGCATACCATCATCAGAATTGTGGGGGTGCCAGAAGAAGAGAGAGAGCAAGATACTGAAAACATATTTAAAGAAATAATGACTGAAAACTTCCCACATCTGGTAAAAGAAATAGACTTACAAGTCCAGGAAGCACACAGAACCCCACATAAAAGGAATCCAAAGAGGACCACACCAAGACACATCATAATTAAAATACCAAGAGCAAAAATTTGATCAACAGAATAAACTGGTGAATATAATAGAATCAGGAGCACAGAAAGGGAGTGTACTGATAATTTTCAGGGGGGAAGGGGTGAGGGGTGTACAGGGAGAGACTGGACAAAAATCATACACCTATGGATGATATCAATGGGAGGGAGGTAAGGACAGAAGGAAGGGTGGGAGCTGGGTGGAGGGGTGCGATGGAGGGGAAAAGAGAGAAACAAATGTAATAATCTGAATAATAAAGATTTAATTTTAAAAAATTGTCAATTCACTTGATTTTTAGATTCACTTTTTGATAGATATGTATTTGTTGTTCATAATTTTTGGCTTTTACTTTTTTCTTCTTCCTCCTCTTCCTAAAGAAGAAATTTCAGTATTTCATATAATACTGGTTTAAGTTGATGAACTCCTTTAGCTTTTACTTCTCTGTGAAGCTCTTTATCTGCCCTTCAATTCTGAATGATAGCTTTGCTGGGTAGAGTATTCTTGGTTGTAGGTTCTTGCTATTCATCACTTTGAATATTTCTTGCCACTCCCATCTGGCCTGCATAGTTTCTGTTGGGAAATTAGCTGACAATCGTATGGGTGCTCCCTTGTAGGTAATAACCTGTTTTTCTCTCACTGCTTTTAATATTCTCTCTTTGTCTTTTGCTCTTGGTATTTTAATTATGATGTGTCTTGGTGTGGTCCTCTTTGGATTCCTTTTATATGGGGTTCTGTGTGCTTCCTGGACTTGTAAGTCTTATTTCTTTCACCAGGAGGGGGAAGTTTTCAGTCATTATTTCTGCAAATAGATTTTCAGTATTTTGCTCTCTCTCTCCTTCTGGAACCCCCATAATTTTGATGTTGGTATGCTTGAAGTTGTCCCAGAGGCTCCTTACACTATCTTCACATTTTTTTCTTTTTGCTTTTCCAGTGGAGTGTTTTTTGCTTCTTTGTATTTCAAATCTTTGACTTGATTCTTGCATTCCTCGAGTCTGCCATTAGGTTTCTGTATAATATTTTTTATTTCAGTCAGTGTATATTTAATTTCTAGTTGGTCCTTTTTCACCTCCTCTTGGGTCTCACTAAATTTATCGTTTTTTTTCTAGGATAATCTTAAAAAACCTTATAACTGTAGTTTTGAACTCTATATCCAGTCATTTGTTTTCCTCCATTTCTTTTGTTTGTGATCTCTTCTTTTGTCTCTGCATTTTCACTATGCCAGTAGAACTTTTGTGTTGGATTCAGCCTTATGATACAAGACTTGCAAAACTGCAAAAGCCTCTCTATTGAGCTTGGGAGGGGTGGAGTCTCAAGGCTTAACAGACCGCCTTGCCCTCCAGTCAGCCTCACCCTCCACGGTCTCTGGGTTTCACGTGACACTGGGTAATCACTGGAGCAGTCTCTGTGTGCGCACACAGTGCCTCTACACAGCTGCCTTTTTGGCTCCCTTGTGCTCCGGGACCATATGAGTCTGGGTCCGCAGGCTTTCGCCTGAAACTGGGTTTTAGTGGAGTTAGAAATGGTGCAGTTGGGAGGCTCTGTCTCCTACCCCCTCGTGAAAGCCAGTGGCACAATCAGCAGTCAGTCTTCTGTGTGCAGTGCTGTGCACGCCACCAGACTTCTGCCCTTTTGCGACTCCCCTAAATTTTCATGCACTTCTCTCTTTTCACAGTCCAAACTCCCCCCATATGAGTCTTGCCTGGACCTAGGGTTCAATACCATAGGATAAGGGGTTCAATGCAGTTGGGAGTTTTTGTCTCCCTCCAGCCAGAGAAAGCCAGCCAGGTACTCCGGCACCCACTCTCTCCACGCGCGGTCTCCGTACCTCAGTTTTTTGCAACTCCTCTAGGTCTCCATGAGCCCCTCTCTTTCCTTCTAGTTGTAGAATTTCCACTCAGTCAACTTTCCTGTGTTCTTTTAGTTGTAGTTTTGAAATTGTTGTGTGAGCTAGCAGTGTAGGTGTTTACCTATGCCACCATCTTGGATTCTCCCACAATGTCCAACAGTTCTGATTCCCAGTTTCAATGTCAAACAGTTCCTTATATAGATAACATAAAACTAATTTGATAAGCTTTAGCTCATGGTAATTTCCCCCACGTCAATTTAGATATGTGGTCTTGGATGCTCTAAATATGGATTTGGAGAAAAAATGCTTAAAAATGTAATTGTTTGAAATGTGTTTAAATATTAAAAAAAAGCCAATAATAAGTGAAGCCAACTCCTTCCTTTTCTGGAAAATGTTCTAAAACTTGAAACACAGTATTAGTTGCTAGAATAAAGGAATTCTATTATTAAAACAATAGAATAATATACAGAGGCACTAAATTATCTTGGAAAAAAATTCAAATGCAACTGAACTCACATGGAGACCTTATGTGGATAGAGAAGGGATCTAGAAGTCTTAAGCTGTGCTTCTCAAAGCTTAGTTTGTGTATGAACTACCTGGAAATCTTGCTTGCTAAAGATGGTGATTTAATGGGTCTTGGCTAGAGCACAAGAATCCGTATTTATAACATGGTTGATCTGTAACATTTCTAATAGGCTATTGCTATCGGACAGGGACCACACTCCGAGTACTAAGGGTCTAAGGTTAGAGCTGGTTTATGCCTCTCTATCATACACTTTCATTTGCTGTATCATTTAGAAAATGTGACTTTGTACAGATTGTCTATTAAAGGTAAAGAACTTTGACATTATTGTGCTAATAGCAATCTCTGCAATCAATTAATAAAATCAATAGCAGAAAATATAAGTGACTTGGCATTTGTAAGGTCTGAGATTGATTCCAAACTCTTTAATTATTAATTGTGTGACTCTGAATGCGTCATTTAACCTTGCTGAGACTCAGTTTCCTTAGCTGCAAAATGTGTATAAGAATCTCTATCTCCCTAAATCTAAGGAGACTAATATTAACTGTGTGCTTAGTATTTGTAATTATGATAAACCTTTTAAGTATATTAACTTAATCCTCATAACAATCCAATAAATTAAATGCTATTAATGGAGGCTTCCTGCAGGTGTGTGGAACCCTGTAAATGTTTACAATCTGAGTGAGAGAAAATAAGTTAGAAAACCCATTTCAGAGGAAACATCCATAGTAAAGAGGTTGGCCAAAATTCAATATCAGACAAAGTGAATTCATTGATCAAGGGGCAGTTTCCAGAAAGCTGGTATCTGCATGAAATTTCAGAGAACAGGATATGACAAGTGATTAAAATAATTATGGCTGATTTTTTTTTCTTACTTTCATAAAAAAGTAGCACATTCAAGAAACTCAGACAAACCCCATTAAGGTAAATAAAATTAAACCTATGTTTAGTCAAGTCATAGGCAAGCTACTAAAATTAAAATGACATAAAATCTTAAAGATACTCATAAGAAAAAGAGATATCACAAACTTGAGAAAAATGATAAGAATATAGCTGATATCTCATCAGAAACACTGATAGGTAAAAGAAAATGGAACAATAGGTATAAAAAAGAAAATGGCATCAACTAGAGTTCAATATCTAGCAAAGATATCCTTCAGAAATGAATGTCAATAAAGACATTTTCAGATAAACAGAAACTGAGAGAATTAATTGCCAACACAAATTTACTTTAAAAGTGATGCTAAAGAAAATTATTTAGACTGAATGGAAATAACACCAAATGGAAACTCAAATAGACATAAATAAATGAAGGACACAATAAATCATATACATGTAGAAAGTAAAAGAAATTTTTTTTCTTTTTAAAAGTTTTCAAAAAGAAACTGAATATTTATTGCAAATATTATAACATTGTGTTTGAGATTTTTAACAAATGTTTATGTAAATTATGACAATTACAATTTAAATTATGGGAGAGTATATGAAATGAATTATACTGCTTTAAGGTTTTGATGTTTTATGTGAAGTGTTACAATATTATTTCTAGGTAAAATGTGATAAGTTAAAGATGTATGTTTTAATTCTTGAAGCATCTACTAAATAAATAAAACTAAAGTTTATTGTTAAAAATTCAAGAGAAAAATTAAAATGGAATACTAAAATATATGCAATTAAGTGAGAACACATCAGAAAAAAAAGAGTAATAGAAGTAAAAAAGCAGATTGGACTAATAGATTTAGATTTAAGTACAATATCAACAATTGCTATAAATAGATATGTTCTACTTAAAATGCAGAGATTGCCAGACTAAATAAAAAAAGAGCAAGACAATATTATTGTGTTCAAAAATGTACTTTAATTATAAGCACACAGATAGTTTAAAACTTAACAAGTGGAAATTGTTATTTCATGCAAAGGATAGTCATTTAAAAAAGTGGAATGCTTATATTAA
This sequence comes from Lasiurus borealis, assembly GCA_004026805.1. Classification (NCBI taxonomy): domain Eukaryota; kingdom Metazoa; phylum Chordata; class Mammalia; order Chiroptera; family Vespertilionidae; genus Lasiurus; species Lasiurus borealis. The sequence goes on along the minus strand of PVJN01009610.1, from coordinate 1,974 downwards.
TATGAAACAAAATAGACTTTAGAACAAGAATGTTATCAGAGATTAAGAGAGACATTTCAACAATAAAAGGCTAATTTACAAAAGCACACATAAATCCTAAAAGTGTAAATCCTAGTAATAGAGTTTCAAGTACAAAAAGAAAAAAAAAGCCAAACATAAAAGAACTAAATCTACAGTAGTTATGGATTTTCAATATTACTTTCTCGTGACAAACTAGGAAAAACATATCTGCAAAGATATAGGAAGAACTTGCGTTATTTACTTTAATGAAGTAACTGGAACCAAACTCCCCTTTGCCTTATCAACTAGAAAACTGGACAAAATATGTCTAACAACTGTTTTAAGAAAATGAACAAGAGGCAAAATGAAACTGTGGTCCCAGAGAGAAGGGGATTAAATTCGATGGAACATAACAATCATATGGCTTTCTGCCTAGAGGCAATTTCTGAATCCTAATGCCAGGTGGGCTAAGTGAAGCAGATTACAATGGCAGAAGAGAGAAAGTAGTTCAGGAGCTTATGTGGTTTGAATTTGTGAATCAGAGCCCCAAAGGAGAGAAAAACACAGAGAATGAACTATAGAAATTGGCATGGGGTTTCTTTTGAATCTGTAGCTGAATACTAAGCCACACTGACAAAGGATGAAATATCCTCAGGACAGGTAAAGAGTGCCTGAGAGCTCCAAGATAAACTATTCCTAATCTAGGAGCTACTGAGCTATGACTAGCTAGAGCAGAGTGTTCTTACTGATAGATCACCTAGTGCACTCAGTGGGAACACCAGGCCATCATGCCTTAGGCTAAAACTATACTTGCTCCCAAAAGTAAACACTAACCCAGGAACCACCCTAACAAAGCTAAAAAAAAACCAAAACAAAACAAAACATGAAACAAGCTAGCCAGGAAGAAACTTATTTGCTGGCCACAACTAAGTTAATTAAGACCAAACAAGACAAGGATGTCAAATGTCACCACTTCTATTCAATACTACCTTGGACGTCATAGCATATGAAGTAAATAAATGGTGATTGGTGAAGTCTGTGACTTGTTCTTGTACTACAGCTCCCACTGGTTCATATCGTTAGTACCAAAAAGTCATGGTATCTTCCATCTAGATACAGAAGACCATGAATCCCAACCCTCTCCTCCTGTGAACGGGGAATGTCAGATGTGCCTCATTGCCTTGAGGAAACACAGATCATATATGTTAGGAAGATAATAGTTTTAAACACATTATAATGTTCTTTTCTTTTTCTGTTAATGTCAATAAGACTTTCTTCCCCTCCCCCTCCATTCTTTCTGGGACATTCATTTGCTAAGGGAGGATTAGAATCAATGAAGCCGGGGAAACAAAGAGAAAGAAGAGTCATTCAGCTCTTGCATACCAAGTAGAATTTTTGAGTCTGCAACAATAAAATTGTCTGAGAAGCAAGGCTTCATAGAAAAAGAAAGTCATTTTAAAATTCCTTTAGATATCATTAACATAACATGAAATCAGCCTGGCAGATTAGATCACAGAGTTCTTGTGTGGAGACAAGATTGATTCTGCCATTAAGACTACACTGTGAAGCTTCATGTTCCCAGGAAGATGAATGGCGATCAGTGAAATATTTAAGTATAGTCCATGACAGAAAGGGAGAAGAGATGAAAACCTGCTTTTATGTACTGGGGAAGTGTGAGAAGAAGGAGACAGTGAGAGATGAGTTAGCATTTGCCACAGACTAAGCCATCTCAAATTTACTGTCTTAAAACAATAATAATTTATTTAGTTCATGATTCTGCCTGTCATCTAATCTGATAGAGCTCAGTGAGGTAGTTCTAATCTTGGCTGGGCTCACTCCTAGGTCTGTAGTCTGGCTGGTCTACATTGTTTAAAAACTAACACTATTATGAGGCAGGTAATTTAAAGTAGAAGTCTCATTCTATAGTCAGCCTGGTTAGTAAATACCTAAGAGCTCTCCAAGAAGGGTCTGGGT